>PVLA01004935.1:0-160874 GCA_004027455.1 Hydrochoerus hydrochaeris
TGAAGGTGGAAAATTCTCCATCAAACCACCTTGAGCAGGGACCAGCTGTGCTATGCTCATGTGGGTACAAATGACACAGGCTTCCTAGCCACGGGCCAGAGGCTCACCGAGAACAGGGGCAGCAGGAGGTGGCAGTGACATATGAGAAGCGCCTGCATCTGCTACCAAAACAGAGCTTCTTGGCAGTGAAAAGTGCGTCTCGCTCATCTTTGGCCTTTAACACAGTGCCCACCTGGCACACATGAGGCACTCAGTGTATCTTCTGCAGCTCCTCCCAGAGAAGATCTGCCTTGCCAGGCACGTGCAGGGTGTCCTTGTGTCTTCCTGTCCCTCTTAGAGGAGGGAGGCCACCATCCGAACCAGTCTAGTTGGGCCTGAGACATCTTATCCTGGCCAGGGTGTTGCTAGGCCAATGAAGGAACCGGGGCTGCTGGAGCTAAAGGCACAGAGCCCTGGGCCTAGGGACAGCCCCCTCCTGGCCTGCAGAGTGCTGAGGCCAGCTTTCCACTCTGTCACAGGGTGTGGCCCCTGTGCAGCCAGGGGTAAAGGGTGGATTTGCTGCTCAAACCTGGGTGTGTAGGGGTAGGCAGGGTGGGAGGATCCTGTCTGGCCTCCCTGTGCTTAATTGGTTTTCACCATGATTCCCCAGGGCGGGAGGCTGGGTGTGAGAGCCACATGCTAACCTAGAGGCAGTGGGGACACAGGACACAGGCAGGACCCACAGGCCCAACCCAGTTCTGACTCCTGTCTCCATCTGCTGCGGTGGGACATCTGCCCGGTGTGGCCCAATTTACCAGCTGATTTTCCAACTCAGGAAGAGGTCTTCAGAAGCTGCTGATTTGAAAGATTTTTTTAGGTTGGTCCTGAGTAATACAGTTCACACAGAAGTCACAAGAGCTGGGACCCTCAGAGACAAAACCCTGGCACTGTAATTGAATGAGTCACGCCACTTTCGGCTGACTCCCTCCCTGTTATCAAAAGACAAGGCCATCTCTATTGAAAGAGCCAGGCTGCTGATTTCTCATCACTTGGTTTCTGGTGCAGTTCACACAAATGAATATTTGTGTCCTTCCAGCCAGCACATCGGCAGCTCATGCAACCCTTGTACACATTGCACACGAGGACACATCATTTTCTGGGAAGCGGTGACAGTGCCTGCCTCCTGCCTCCCCTAAAGAGCACACGTCCGCCCGTGCATCCTTCTGTGGGAGTAATGACGGGGGGATCCTACAGTGCCACAGCGAGCCTCCGTCACTGCCGTGTTTCCTCTCTGCAATTAACTGCACTCAAGACACAATCAACAGTCACTGGCTTGGAGAGGCTGATGTCATGGCAGCATTCCAAGAACAATAACCGGAAGGAAATTTGAACCCACTAGTGCAAATACCTATGCTAAGTTCTACTGTGAGTTTTTATGCTTGCTTTTGGTGGTGGCACTAGGAATCAAATCCAGAGCCTTCACACTGAACTAGATCCCCAGCTCTTTTGTATTTTTATTTTTTGAGTCAAGGTCTCACTAAGCTGCCTAGGCTGAAGTCAAATTAACAGTCCTCCTGCCTCAGCCTCCCAGAGTGCTGGGATTACAGGGATGCACCTCTACACCTGCATCTACTTTGGGTCTCTTGAGTTTAAATGCTGCCTGGCTACTCAGTCTTCCACAATCACAACCACGTCTTGATAACTTCAATCTTTCAGTATCTACTAGGCAGTGCTTTTAGAGATCCTATAAATAGCCTTGTTTAATTCCCAGAGCCTTTGGATATGGACAGCTTATTTCACCCTTTCAAAAAACAGGGAAACTGAGGCTTTGACGGATAAAGTCATTTGCACACAGTTTTTAAACCTAAGAAATTGAAGAATCTGGATTTGGATTTGAACTCAGGAAGCCTGACTCCAAGACTTTTGTTACCTAATGATGTGCACTGCCCAGTTAAGAATAAAACCTAGAGAGCTGAGGGAAGGGGAAAACTGAGGTGTGAGAGGGACAGATAGTTCACATTGCAGAAACGATCAGGAGGAGGACGACAGAACAGAAGACACATCGGGCAGCAGCAGTCCAGCCCCCTCAGTGCTGTCCCCCTGCCTGCGTCTGCAGGAAGCAGAGCCGTGGTCCAGACAGCTGGGGGCCGACTGCACCTGTGGGGGCAGTGTTGGGCTGAGCAAGGAAATTCTCAAACAGAATTTGACTCTCCAGTGTCTTCCCTTACAGGCTGCATTTAGACCTTTACTGCTAGTAAAACATCACTGCGTTCAGATGTGAGTGGCTGGGGGAAACCTTGGAACATTTCTCTCATTACTGAATCGTGGCCAAGGGGCATCATGAGAACCACCACCCCGTGCTGGGCTGACAGAGTGGGGTCTTCTTTCTACTGTGGTAGCAACACCCTTCCTGCCGAATGACCTCTGGGCCCTGGAGACCTGATTCAGAGCTCTCAAAGGGCCCACCCCCACCTTTATCTGCAGGGCTACCCACCAAGACCCCCGTACATGCTTGAAACATTGTGTTGGGTGGCACTGAACCCTATGAATACTCTGCATTTTCCTATACATACAAACACACCTGTGATAAGGTTTAATTCCTAAGGTAGGTACAATAAAAGGTCAGCACCAATAATAATAGAACAATTATGACAATATATGTAATAAAAGTTATGTGACAGTGATGAACCCTCCCCCCTTTCTTCCACTTTATTGGACTTTACTGTATTTTCAGATCAAAGTTGACTGTATGGAACTAAAACCGTGGGAAATGAAACTGTGGTTAAGGGCAGACTAATGCATTAGCAGCTAAATAAAAGCTACACACCTTTGTACTCATGCATTGGTCAAAATGCCACTCAGCACTTGTCTGTCATACATAGATCATACATTCATCAGCACTGCTTCATATGGAGCCTACTGTGTACTATTTTCATTCAACTGTAAAATTAAACATGTACACAATACTTTTTCAGTTCTTCCAGACTGAAAGCCATCTCCATTGTGCAATGTGTCTCCGTGTCATTTTGAAGGCATTTGCTAAGGGCGAGCGCTCTTTCCAAGCTCTGTGTTCGTCATTACCTTTGCAGCTGGTTTTAGAAGCTTCTCATAAATGGTGTAACTCATACTGTCTCTGCTCCAAGAAGCTCAGTGGGTAAGAATCCTTAGGGAGGGAAGAGTTTCTCCAGATGCAGAGCTAAACCTGAGAAGCAACATGTTTGGGAACTGAGGAAAAAAGGCTGACCTCCCTTTGCTTCAGAGCAGTTGCTCATTACCATGATTCAGAATCATCCAAATTATTATTAGTAGTAGTACCTAGGATCAAACTCACAACCTCACGTTTACCAGGGCGGGCACTTACACCACTAAATTATTCGGACCACCATCCAAATTATTAAAAACCAAAATTCCTCTGGAGTTCTGATTCTCTAGGTCAGGGCAGCTGGTATCAGGGATTCTTTTAAAGGTCCTACAGATGATTTTGATGCCCAGAGCAGTATTGTGAAAGTATTAGGTTCCAGAAAACCCTTGGCACTACAGTTCCTTTGTTAGCTCTCCACTTTCAAATTTTAATTTTTTCTTCATGGTTGCATATTTACAAAAGATGACCAAGTATTACTTAGCAACAATTAATGAGATTTTTAGATTATAAAACTAATGTTGATATAATATCTGTATTTTCTTTGGAAACCCAACTTTAATTGTGTGTGTCAATTCTGTACCTTGCAATTCTACTGACTTGATTTCTTAGTTTAAATATTTTCTTGTGTTTATGTGGAATCATTTGGGCTTTCTGTGTTTAACAGCATGTCACCTACCAACCAATAGATAATTGTACTTCTTCCTTCCCAGTTTGGATACCTTTGATTCCTTTTTCTTGCCTGCTTGCTCTGGCCAGGACTTTTCATACTATGTTGAATAGAAGTGATAGAGAGTAAGAATTCTCCTGTTTTGACCTGTGGAGAGAGCTTTAAGTCTTTCATCATGGAGTATGAAATTAGTTGTGGGTTGTTCATCGATGACTTTTATTATGTTTAGACAGTTTCTTTTCATACCTAGTTTACCGAGTTTATTCATGAAATGGTACTGGATTTATCAAGTACTTTTTCTGCAATAATTTAGTAGGAGTTTTTCTTTATTTTGTTAATATTACATATTATATTCATTTTTATATATTAAGACTTCTGTGCCAGGAATAAATTCTCGGCCATCATGCAATATGCTGCTCAATTCAGTTTTTTAATATTTCATGAAGGATTTCTGCAGAATAGCCATCAAAGGTAGTGATCTGTAGTTTTCGTATACCACCTTTATCTGGCTGTGGTGTCTGGTGATGTTAACCTCATGGAATGAACTTAGAAGTGTATGGTCTTCAGTTTTTTCAGAAGATTTTGAAGAGGATTGGTGGTGATTATTCTCTAAATGTTGAGCAGAATTCTTCAGTGAAGAAGCCATAGGACCTGGACTTTTCTTTGTTGGGAGGTTTGTGATGTCTGATTTAATCCCCTAAGCTAAGAAGGTATGGGCCTGCTGGTATTTTTTATTTCTTCATGGTTCAGCCTTTGTGTGTGTGTGTGTGTGTGTGTGTGTGTGTGTGTGTGTGTGTGTGTCTTTTTGAGACAGGATTTCACTATGGAGTTCAGGGTGGCCTTGAACTCACTTTGTAGCCCAGGCTGGGCTTGAACTCACAGCAATCCTCCAGCCTCAGCCTCCCAAGTGCTGGAATTACAGGTGTGTGCCACCACACCTAGCCCATGGGCTTGATTTTTGACACCGTGTCTCAGTAAAAGTGTTCACTTCCCCTACTAGGCTTCCTTAAATGTCTACTATTAAATTCCATACACTTTTCAGGAAACATGAGACCTTTCTCTGTTGCTAAATCACTTTATTGTTCTTTTGCCTCTTAGGCATCAATTTCAATGTCATTCACAGTAGTAAAAAGAAATGTATGCAATGAACAAAATGCGTTCACATGCAAATGATTGGATCCTGTACATCACCATGCCTCAGTTTACCAGTTGAGTCTACCGTGTTCAGGCTTTCATGGAAGGCTTTTTTTGAACTCTGAGAATATTTCATTAATCTTTCTTTAGCTGTATATGAATTTTTCAAAAGAATTACACTTTCTGGCCTCTGTGGAAAGCAGTATCATTTTAAAGCAAAATACAAACATAAGATAAAATGACTGCCATCTGACTCAGTAGGATATGTACTGTTCTGAGTATCTTCATAGATACAGCTGCAACCTGGGCTTTTTCCACCCTGAGTCTTTCCCTGGGCCTGAGAACACTGAGTGGATCCTGAGGAACTGGGAATGAGGACGTGTGGACAATGACATTTTGCCACAGTGTTTTATGGGCAGAAAGACTCAGCAGCAGCATCTCCAAGACAAGCAAGGTTTTATGCAGTAGAGGTGATGGGTGTGTCCTCCTGACTCTGCTATTATTCATGTGCCCAAAGGCAGCCCAAAGGGTAACAGCACCTCCCCATTTAGTACCAATGATTAGCTCTTCCAGGCAGCCTCGGTGTTTATTACCACCAGTTTACAGAGAAATAAATGCAGGTCCATAGAGATGGAATGCTTGGCGAGAGAACACAGAATAAATGACACAACATGGCAGTCTAGATTCCTAGATTAGCAATAGTTTACTGTTTCTTTGTTTGATTGATTGATTGATTGATTGATTTTTGTCTTTTTGAGAAGGGATTTCATGATGCAGTTCAGGCTGACCTTGAACTCACTTTGTAGTCCAAGCTGACCTCAACTAGCAGTGATCCTTCTGCCTCAGCCTCCCAAGCACTGGGATTATAGGCATGTGCCAACATCCCTGACTGTTTCCTTGATTTAAAAAGTCACCCAAAAGTTTATTATCAGTGTTTGCTACTTAACCTTTAAATATCCAATGTACAAACATACTTACATACTATTTTTTACATAGCACTTAATTTTTAAAAATTTTTTTATTTAAAGAGAAAAGAAGTAGAAATATTACAGAATTTCAAAAAAAGGATAAACCAGTAAGAGATCACTGGTTGATAAATTACATAGTGTCCCCTTAGAAATAGTTGTTCAAGTTGCAAAATTAGAGCATACAAAGTAGATGTTCAAGCAGTGAGACTGCAAACAGATCCGTTCAACAATCCAACAAGAACTTAGAAGTATGGTTACCAATCCTAGACATATTCATGCAGTTATATCTTTTATAGCACTTCCTGTTTCCTCTCTTTTTTACAATAGCAATTACGCATTTTTAAAATTTTTATTTAAAGAGAAAAAAAGCAAAGGAAAAAGGGTAGCAACAATACAGAATTCTAAAAGAAAAAAAGAGAAAAAACACTAAGAAATCACTAGTTGATAAGTTACAGATTGTCATCTTGGATGTAGTTGTTGAAGTTACAAAATTAATGGATACATAGTAGACATTCAAACAGTGAGACTGAAAACAGTTCTGCTCAAAGATCCAACAAAGATTCAGCAATATGCTCATCTATTTTACACACTCAAACATACATGCAGTTATATCCCTTAGAGCCCTTTCTTTTCCTCTCTTTTTTACAATATCAATTACACATTTTGGGTTTTATTACTCTTATAGTTCTTCTCACTTTTTACACTAGAGATACAATGTGATATTTATAAATATGATTCTTATGTATTTCACTAATGAGGATAGTCTCAAGTTGTCTCCATTTACCTATGAAGGCCTCAAGATCATCCTTTTTATAGCTGAGTAATATTCCATTGTGTAAAAATACCATATCTTTTTCATCCACTCTGCAGTTGATGGGCATCTTGGTTGTTTCCAAGATTTAGCTATCACAAATTGTGCTGCTATGAACATGGGAGCACATATATCACTGTGATATGAACTTTTCAGTTCTTCTGGGAAAATACCCAGGAGGGGAGTAGCTGGGCTGAATGAAACGTCCAATCCTAGTCTTCTGAGAATTCTCCATATTGATTTCCATAGTGGTTACACCAGTCAACATTCCCACCAACAGTGGAGCAGTGTTCCTTTTTCCCCTCAGCTTGGCCAACATTTGTTATCAGTTGATTTCTTGACGGCAGCTATTCTTTCCAGAGTGAGGTGAAATCTCAAAGTTGTTTTAATTTGCATTTCTCAAATGACAAGTGATGGTGAACATTTCTTCATGTATTTATTTGCCATTTGTATGTCTTTCTCTGAGAACTGTGTGTTCATCTCAGATGCCCATTTTTGGAGAGGGTCTTTGAATTTGGGGGGATTGATGTTTTTCAATTCTTTATATGCTCTAGACATAAGTCCTTTGTCTGAGGGGTTGCTGGCTAAAATTCTTTCCCACTCTGTGGGTTTTCTTTTCACTCTGTTGATGATTTCCTTTGAAGTGCACAAACTTTTCAATAATATGAGATCCCAGTTGTTGATTCTTTGAAGTTTTTCCCAATAGCACTTAATTTTTAAAAAATAGCGCAGGATACTATGTTCACCTAATTTCCTTTCCTCGCTTACTGCTTCTTCTCAGCTTTCTTTGAGCCTCTAAGAGTTACAGATTCCTAAGTCCCAGTCTTCACCCTTCATTTTCCTCTTTTCCTGTGAAACCGGATGCAGTCCCATGGCTTTAAATAAAGCCACTTTGCTAAAAAATACCTGACTTCTCATCTGTCCTTCAGATGTATACACCAATGCTTCCTGGATGGCTAGTGGGCTCCTCAAGTGAAATATATCCCAGAGGGAGCTTTTATTCCCTTCCCAGAATCTGTCTTTTCTTTGGACTTCTCAAATATCCAGTTGCTTAAGCCAAAAATAAAGGAGCAGTATTTTATTATCCAATGTCCCTCATAACTCAACACGTCCACCAACTATAACCACATCCAAGCAACACCATCAACTCTATATCTGAAACATCTCTGGGCTCCAATCACTCCTCTCCATCCCCCCACTACTGTCTCTGTCCCCACCCCGACTTCTACATCCTAGACTCCTAAGGCAGTTCATTAGCTAGTCCTCTGCTTCTAGTTTGCCCCAATCCCACTCCTTTTAGTCTCAAGCCATTCTTATTCATCAGACACGTGATAGTCCAAAAGTATATGTAGATAATACAGCTCCTCAGCACCGTCCAGTGCCTCCCACGGAAAGAAGAATTCATGACCCGGAATGTGGCTAAGTGAAGTCAGATCCCGTAACTCTGTCTTCTTCAGGTTCGCTAGCTTCAGCCGTATCTGCTCTTTCCCCTGGTAGGATCGCCACTTCCCGATGCCTTCCCTCGACTCTTCTTTCCCAACCCAAACATCGCGTCTTACAGAAGTCTCCTCGGCCAGTTGTCACCGTAGCACCGTCATCCTGTCGCTCCTTACGCAGATGGGTCTTTACAGATCACTCGTCCTAGCTTAAAGCATTATATTCATTTCATTTGTTGGCTGACTGCTGCCATCTACCAGAATAGTGAAAGTAAGAACTTTGCCTTGTTTACCTGTGAATTTCCAGTGCCCGGGAAGGAGCTGTTACAAAGAAAGTGTGCATTGAAAATATTCTGATTCTAATGGTGAGACAAACAAGTGCAGATAATACATAAAACATAGAAGCAGACCACTGAGAAAAAGTTAGTATTCTGAATTGTCTCATCCAGAGGTAGCAACTCCATTCTCTCTCTCTCTCTGTTTTTATCTATATGTGTATATTTAATAAAATTGACATATTGCATATAGTATCTTATAGCCTGCTTTTAGAATTTAACAATAGCTATTAAATGTATACTATATCAATAATAATTATTATAAAGTATAAACATTCGTGTTTAGAAGCATAAAAAGAATAAGAAGTAAGCGGTGAAGGCATGCCTTGGCCCAGTTTCTAGAAGTAACTGAAGATGGGTGTGTATATCCCATGGCTTTTCCTTGTCTTTATAAATACACATACACATATAAGAGACATGGATATGGAAATATGTATGGAAAAATAAGATTGCAGAAATTAAACCTTACTTTTTAGCTTCAGAACACACTGAGATCTTTCCAGGTCAAAACATGTTCAAAAATGTTAAGGGATTTTTAATCTTTAAATTGGTGGCAGGGTGGAGAGAGTCTACTTAGGCCAACAAGAAGCAAGCTGATTCTTGCTTCAGGGAAGTTCTGAATTTAAGGCAAACTACGTCTCTGAAGACAAATACTCAGTGTGGAACAATGCAGGATAGACCCAAAGTCTACCAGAAGTAGATAGAAGAAGCCCAGTTTTCCTTACCCACTACACAGTCAAGTGACGACCTCTTCCCAACCTTGTTAGAGAGAAACATCTCTGAAGAGCATTGGACATAAATGATAGTTAAGGGCAGAGTTAAGCACATGCTGAAAACAAATAAATACATGGAAACTCGCATATTCAACAGTGAAACTCCTAGCCCATCCTCACACTCACTCATAGAATAGTAACAGTCAGAATACTCTTCCCAGCAAGAGAGTGGTATATTCTATTCCAGGTAAACAGATCTGCCAAATACACTAACTAAAGGAGTAGTCAGAAACAACTAGATCATATCCTCAGAGCCAACCAACATATATGGAGCTTTGAAACTAGAATTATTTTTGTATCTCACTCTTAAATATAAACAAATAGTCAAAGACAACAAATAGCAAAGAAAAGAGTCAGAATTGAAAAATACAAACCAAAATGAACACATAACAAAAGATGAAACACAAAGGAAAAAAGAGACATGAAAAGGGCCAGAAGTAAATGTCAAAAGCTCTGTAGTAATTTTTCTTGCACAAAATAAGATAGGAGGAACATTTTTAAAAAAAGAAAGAGAAAAAGAAAAAAGGTTTGAAAAATACATATATGACAGGGAAATTTTTGCAGACTTATCAAAGAGTTCAAGATTAATATGGAGTAAGTCAATGAAAAAGAAGAGCAAAACAAAGAGATAGAAGAGTAAGGAGAAAATAAAGCATAAAGAAAAGAAACAGAAAGAAAAAGATGGGGAATTGGAAGGATGTGCAGCATATGACACCTGGGAGTTACAGAACAAGAGAACGGAGAGAACAAAGCTCTTGAAGAGAAGTGAATAAAAATCGGCATGAAAGCACATCATAAATTCCAGAATGCAGAAATAAAGAGAAAATGCTAAAATCTTCCAGGGTTGAGGAAAAACAATCCACAAGGAAGGGACTGGAGCTCAGGGTGTGGCCTGACTTCAAGAGAGCAATGTTTCTGCTCTCAAAAAACCGCTTCAGCAAAGGTGTCTGTGCCTGTCTCCTCCGGCACACGCTGACTCTCTCTGGGGTTTAAACTCAGAAGTTGAATCTGTGGCCACAGGATATGTAGAAATTCTATTTCTCTCCATATGAGGGAAGCGATCGTCTCCATTATTGAGACAATCAGTGTGTCTTTTGGAGCAGTGTACATAACCTCGTGGAATTATCTAAGTATTGTCAATGCTTCTCATTTCGTCAGTCTAGTGGGTCTGAAATAGCATATTCTTGTTTTAATTATCCTCTATCTGTTAGTGAAGTTGACTATCTTTTCTTATACTTCTTGGCTGTTTAGTTCCTGTTTGCAAATTACCTACTCATATTTTTTGCCTATTTTTCTGTTTTCTGAATTCATTATAGAGACCTTTTAAAATATAATACATATGTATAATATATATTTTATATATATATATGATCACATATATGCATACATTTACATTTCTGTGTGCATAGCAGATGCTGTTGAAGCTCTTTGGGGCCACCCTGACTCCCCCATAGCTGCAGTGGACAGCTCCCACACACACCCTGTGTGGCCCTCCTCTTTGCTTGAGGGAGTAGGACCCCTTACTCAGCTCACACACAGGCTCCCCGCGAAGTGTGGAGACGTAAGGCCCCAAGACACCTCTCAACTACTAAGGAGCAGATGTCACTTGATAAGTGTCTCTTACTGGACAATTTTACATGGCAGCTCAGAAGTTCCAGAGCAGGACTGAGCCCCTGTACCTCCTCCAAGCTATCAGGCTCTTAAAACATTCCAACAACCTCCTCAGCTCAACTCATGGGCAATGCCCTTCCAATCTTCGGGTCAACCTCATGTGTCACCTCCCAGTGTTATTGAGGGGAATTTGTTTTTCTAATAGAGAGTTTAGGCTCTGCAGAATTAGAAGTCTCTGTCTCTAAGGGTAGTGTCAAAAATGCTTCAACCAGAGGACTCAGTAAGGGTTCCACGGAGCCTATACCTGCTGCCCCTGGTCACCTTGGTTTCCTCATAAAGGTAGACCAGAAGGTCAACAATCAGATTGACTAGGCCCAGGGGATTAATTGACCTTGGTTATCACAAGTGATGTAGTTGCTGTAACAAAATCAACAAAAGGCTCACCAACAGCTGCAGCAGTGGGGCTGTAACTGGTGTCACTTACCCTGTTTTTCAGCTATACCTTAAACACCATAGCCCACAACTCATTGAAATAACAATACCAGAGCCTACTCAGTGCAGGACAGAGGGGACCTAAGCAAAACCAGGAAAGGCTGACGGTGGCAGGCTACATTGGTGTCACACTTTTGTCTTCTGACCCAAGTCTGATTGCCTAGCAGCTCCCACCCCAAGGATCTTTCTGCCTCTTGGCCTGGGATGTCCATCTGGTACCACAAGAGTTTGTCCAGCCTGTGTCCAGGGCAGCCCACATGGGCTGGGTTAAAACCCCATGGGCAAATTTCAGCAATGAAGTGGAGCAGTCACTGAGTACATAACCCAGTCTCTGTCCTTTGACGCTCACTAAGAATGAGTGCCCTCAGCTGTAGTAGCGGGATTGTGCTAAAGTCAACTCAAAAAAGCCAGCCACACAGTAGAAGAGTGAGATAGCACTGATATCATTTCAGTTCTTGACAATAGAATCTTTTTGAATAACCCAACGCTGATCTGAAACGTGGATTGTTTTTGAGAATTTTGGTATCCATTCCTCTTAGGATAGTCTGACCTTCCCTTGAAAATGCTGGGTCATAATTCCATCTGGTAGTTTTCTTTTCTATAGACGTCTTATAGGCATGTGTGGAATTCAAAAGAAAAAGAAGACTCCTGTCAGATAACTCCCCCAAGTGAGAAACCTATGTTTCAATGCCAGCTTGGCATCGAACTTGAGCTGTATGAATCTTCCTTGAGGATTTTTGGCCATTTTAGGAATTTCTTTGTTCAGTGTCAATGGTGTTGCAGGAGGAACCTGTTTCAGAATGAGGAATTGTCCACACTTGTCTGCCAGCCCGCAGTCAGGCTGAGATGACTCATTCACCCTCCAGGTAGGAGGAAAGCTGCTGTTGCTTTGTTGTCATGATAAACAAAGCAGCCTGAAGTGGCTCTCTCCCTGACTACTTGCTGACCCACACCGCAGGGCCGGGGACCTCAGTGACAACATGGAGAGCTACCTGTGCTTCACGCTCTCCTGTTCCTCCTCTACTTCCAAAAATGGAACTAGGGTTACACAGCTATATTTTGAAATTTTTTCTAAATTCCTTTTAGAGTAAGAGTCTGTTGTAAAAAAAAAAAAAAAAAAAAAAAACCATGAACAGCCATGGGTTACGCAAAACTCCTGTCACTGCAGGAGCTGAACTCGGGGGCAGATGGCAGCTGGAGCAGGCGTCTTCTCGAATGGCTTGGGTCCCTGGTAAAGCCACTCAGCCTTACCAGGGGTCCAAGATAGCATCAGTGCACACAAAAGAAAGAGGCACTGCTTCAGAGATTCCCAGGAAAAACCCACAGGCAACCGGGCTAAGAAGGAGTCGGTTGGGACAGAGGCCTTTATTAGTCTGTGCAGTCAGGATGCACTAGATAAGACGCGCTAGATAACACTCCCAGCTGAGGAACTTCACTTTGGGTGTTTCTTTTCTTTTTTAATATGGCATAGTTTCCTGTGAATTCCTGAGTATTCACAGCGTGTATGAATAGAAACAAACATCATTCAATCCAGCTCAGACTTTAACTTGTAATGTTTCTGAATGAATTTACGCCATTTCTGATAACCTAGATTATCTTGAAAAGAGGGCATTATTTCAATAATATGGCAAATGTCCACTTTCTAAATATGTTTCAATTCTCATCAATCTTCTGTTTCTACTCTGAAACCAGATTATTCTTTTCTTGAGAAAGGGTTATGTATTGAAGGGCTGCACGAGTTTAGAAGTTGGTTTAAACACTTTATACATAAAGAGTATCAGACTTTCTTAGCGATAAACCAAGGAAAGAAGATTTGCATATGGAACCTGCTTTGTCTCACCCAACAATTTACTTTTAGTGATTAAATTCATGCTATGGCCATACTACCCTGAAAGCACCTGATCTCGTCTGATTAAATTCATGCTTTCAATTTGAAATCTAAATATTTCTTCTTAAAAGCAACTTAATCAAAAAACAGTTCTTAATTGCTGGTTAATTATTGTGAGTCTTCAGGCTGGAAAAACTGGCTGAGCAAACCATTACACAACCATCTGTGATGAAGGCTGGATGACTCACTATCACTAAGAAAATCTTATACCCTTTAAGTCAACAAGATTCCATTTCTTCACCCCAGAGCTATCTTCACACAAACACCTGCACACACTTCAGAGTTTTCCTGTTTATTTTTACAGCTAAAGAGAATACATTCTCAAGGGTAAAAACCAAGCACAGGAGGGTGGTACAGGAAGAAGGTCATCTTCATGGCTAGTAATGATCGCCTTCAGTTTCCCTTTCTGGCTCTTTTCCCACACCTACAGTGCACTATATTCATCTCTGCCACACCTAAAACACACACCCAGATACTCATCAGAATTGCAAAACTCAGGAACAATGTGTCACACACAGAACGGGCTGGCCACGCTCACCGAGGACCCATCTCCAAAAGCAAAAAGCTCCGACACCGACCCTGGGGTTGCTGAGGGTGGGCAGGGGTTCCCAAGACAGGGGCCACTGCATGTTTATACAAAATGTGCTTCAGTCAGTTGAAGTTACTTTGAATTACTCTGGGGTGGGGTGTTAAAACTGATTCCTGCTAGCATTGTTTTTTAAACTGGGAAAACCTTGAATTTCCCTTTTCAAAAGAGAATGAAGGGCTAGAGGACTTTTTTTTTTTTTTAATACTCTTTGATACAGAGTTTCATTATGCAGTTCAGGCTGGCCTTGAACTCACTTTGTAGCCCAGGCTGGCCTCAAACTCACAGCGATTCTCCTGCCTCAGCCTCCTGAGTGCTGGGATTACAGGTGTGGGACACCACGCCTGGCTGAGGACTATTAGTATTTGTTTGTATATTCTTCCTAAATCAAAATCAGGGTATGAGGAGCTGAATTTGGCCAACTAAGGAAACAATACTTTCCCAAGGTGCGTCAAGCTTTATGCACACTGGCTTTATTTTATTTGAAGAGTTTTGTATGGGAAGAGGATTAAGCAATGAATTTATGATTGAATATATACTTACATTAAAAACAAAATGGCTATCTTTCAGACTAAACATTTGCTTAAACATTTTAAGATAAAAGTTATGCATTTAGCGCCTTCTGCTTAGATTTAGACTCAATCATGTATGAAAGCAAAAGGAGTCCATGTTCTATGTGTTTCTACTTTGGATCAGGAATCTTCTAGAACAAACCAACGTCAAAGGACTGGCTATGGCATGCTATGTCTGTGTGTTCTGTTTAATCTATGTGTCTTCAGTTTTTTTCCTACAACTCAAATTTCAAGATATTCTATAAATAATAATGAAGACTCACAACAGTGGATGATTCTAAAATCTAAAACTGAATTTTATTTCTTCTGGACCAGACAACATGTAATATCTAAAACAGGCTTTTCATAAAGACTAAAAATAAATGCCTCAGAAAGCTGTTGTGGGATTTTATTTTAGAAGCCCTCTCCATCAGTTGTCCAAATCAAGACTGAACTCTGATTTCAACCACAGCCCTGCGATGGTGTGGAAATGGGTGAGACGTGGTCCAGCCCCATAGAAGGGACCCAGAAGTAGGCAGTCCAGTAACTCAGACTCATTCTTAAACAACAAGAACCGTGATTCTCAACCACAGTGAGATGGGTAGGTTGTAGTTTTCAAATCTCCATTTTTTGTTTTGTTTTTTCACATTCATTGCCTTCCTTTGCCCTCTCCGGGGGAATCCACTTTCACTCAGGCACGGTCCTTTACACTTTTGGTCTTTCACCTTCTCCATACCTCTTCCCTAGACTATGCCCCAGATACAGGGGAAAGGTGGGCTCATCCTTGGAGTCTGAAGAAGAGGAAGACCTTGAGGGAGCTACAAGGAGAGGAGAGGAAGCCTGAGAACACTCCCAGGGTGCGGTGACAGTTCTCACTGTGCCTTGCCCCACTGTGCCCAACACCGCCCCAACACTGATCTGCTAGGGCTGTCATCATTAGCATTCGCAGGCCATCTGCTTTGGGAAAGTTATTCCATGTTCCTGCTTTCATTCCCTTCCTGAAGAAGAAAGAATAACTGAATCCGTATGAGAGGCCAAGGTGAGGGTCAGTACGTGGGAAGCCCTGAAGGACAACCATGCTAGTAGTCAGCTTGGTCATCATTTCCGGGATTGGGGTGGGAGTCAGGCCGGGCTGATTGTCATCTGCCTGGAGGAGTGCTGCCCTCCCTCTCCCTGTTCCACAGAGCTTGGCACCTCTCTGCCACTTACCGGGGCAGCAGGGCTGTTCCCTCCCAGTGAACTATTTGTTCAGGGTGGCAGCTTCCCCGGGCTGTTGACACTGTCACTCATTTTCACCTTCCAGGAACATGACAAAATCACTAGTCAGTTGATAGATTCCTCTCTTGCTACAGATTTATTCCTTCTGATCCTTGTTTACTATTCTAGGTTTTCTCCTATACTGGTTAGAAAAGAGGTATTTAATAGGGTCTGGCTCACTATCTTGAATCAGGAGCACTCTGAAATACAAAGTTTTTTCATTCCCCTTTATCTTTTAGAGTTATTTATGGTCTTAAAAGAATTTAGTCAGTTATTAAATGGTTCTTCTACTTTCAGGAATATTCTTTGATTTTTATTAAAGATAAAATCCCATCACAAGTGCCTGCTTGGTAAGCATGAGGTCCTGAATTTGATCCCTGGCACACACAAAAAAGTTCCATCACAATATTAAGATTTTAATTGCTGTCTCCAGTTATGAAAAGCATTTAAAAAAAAAAAAGCTTCAAGTTACCCTTTTCCCCTTTCCCAGCAGTATTTTTGTAAATTAACAAATGAGTAACTATACTCCGAACAGAGAATTCCAAAGGGAAAGGGATCACTTGTGATCATTTTACAGGTGAGGAGGCTGAGCCCAGCAGGAAATGACCTGTCCAGCACAGAATAGCTAGCTAGAGCCGCAGCCGGGTGGGACTCACACATGCCATTTAGGGTGAGCCTGGAAGACATGTCATTTTGCTTGTAGGTTTATGTCAGTAAGAATGTCACAGGGGGTCTGCAGTAAAAGCAGCCTAATTCACACTTAATGGTTATATTTTCCTGTTGCTTTTATTTCCTTCAAAAGGACAAGCCTATCAAATTTTATGGCCAGACCTGCAGTATATGTTTTTGTTGGTCTGTTTTGTTTATAGTATTTATGAGTTACACTTGCCCAACCCCCACAAGTCAAGGGAGGAAAGATTTATTTGGCCTACAGTTTGTAGAGGTTCCTGTCCACAACTGACTGCCTCCAAGGCAGTGTCTTGCAGAGGGGCATCACAGAGAACCAGTTCATGGCAAGAAGACAGCAAAAGCAAGCAAGGAAGGGAGAAGACAAGCCTCTATCAATCCTTTGTATCCTATCCATGCTACTTAGGGCTGGTAGCACTCAAACCCTTAATCCTAGTGCCCTTGAGCCTAGCATTGCACCATGAATCAATCTCAGCCATCTCTGAAAAAGCCCTACCTATGACTGCATGAGGCTTTGGGGGGACATCTAGACACAAGCCATAACACACTGGTAACTGAAGCTAGGGCCTTTGTATTGTTACATCTACAATCCATTTTTTATTTTTTGAGACAAGATTGGGCTAAATCTGCTAAATTGCCCAGACAGCTTGAAGTTGTGATCCTCTTGCCTCAGCTTCTCAGAGTGCTGGGATTACAAGCACACCACCATGCCCAGTTTAGCACATGGGTTCAAAGCAAAAAGTAAGTATATTCCACAGTACATTCCTGTGTGACAGCCAGAAGACCTTGACTTATTGCTTCTTTGTTACATTCAACAGTAAGTGGCTTTTAGCATATCTGACTACCAGTAGTGTGAGCTTGAGGTAATTGTGTGGGAACCTAGAACTGCTTATTATTTGAAGGGTGGGGGCTGAATGTAATTAGAGAACCAAAACCCACCTCAGCTTTACCATGGGAAAGCTCATGAAAGCACTGCTAATCTTTAGGTGGTTTCTCTGTTGAATTCTTCCTGACCTTCCAGAACTGTCTGTATATGACAAAAAGTACCTGTCTTGGTGAATCTAAACCAGTAACAAATGAAGGGCTGAATGGTCCTGAAAGAAACTAAACACTGCAGCAAAATCAATGACACAGTGTGTTTTTGTCACAAATATTTCATGTCTCTGACCCCAGGAACTTGTGTTTTGCCCAAGCATACACCATTCAGATATAGAATGTTATTGACAGAAGAAAGTTACAAGGGTACAAACATCCAAAACAGAAGTGTATGCTCCAGAGACCTCACAATCAGAGTCATTTTGGGGTGTAACAAGGGACCAAGTTTCTTAATCTCTAGAAATACATTATCTTCTTGAAGGAGCTACTCTGATCCTGACTGAAGGAGGTTTTGACATTGTTACCTAGTACCTCACGTCCTCTACTCACAAAAGGGGTTGTTTTTTTTAACTTTGGCATAATCACTCAGACACCATGCCTTTGAATTTATGATGAGAAGCACTTATATTTTGAAAGACTTAAGGAAGATGCGCTGCTAAAGATCAACTGGTCAAAAGAAGCACAAGAGGGACTCCGCTGTGGGCCTTGGCACCCTACGGCCCTTCACTGCTGCACAGAAGCCACTCGTGGCTGGCGGTGGGAAACACCTGAATGGGAAGATGGGCGAGGAAAAGAAGTCGAGAGAAAGTGACTTCGTTCCCTAACGGAAGAGGACCCCATCACAGGGAAGAGGGTAGAGAAAAGCAGGGAAGGGTGGAACCTCAGCCAAACCACGCACAAGTGCTCTGGGGCTGGACCTTCCAGAAATTTCTTGGACCTCTTCCTCTGGCTGGCAGCCCTAGGAAGATGTTGACATCTGTGCACCGTGTATTGTTCACTGAGGAAAAAGAAGAGACTGCTAGAACTTATCCATATTCATCCCAAAATTGTTATTGACACAAAATAAACAAGGCCCTTAAAACTGAGAAAAAGCAACTTGCCTTTTGCTTTATGTTCTTACTCAAAGAAATGTTTAAAAATTCGTGTTCCCACAACAGAGCAATGACAACAACAACAAAACTTACAAACTAGACTCAAGATTTTAACACCTGGTTTATTGAGGAGAAAAAAAAAAAACAGCCAAAATTTTAATTGCTTGTGGTACAACTTATAAAATAGTAATTTGATATATAAAATGAGTTTTTTTTTCATTAGGTCAGTATAAATGGTTAAAAAAAATAACAATTCATCCAATATACATTCAGAGAAATTCATATCCCCAAATTTTCCTGTTGAATGTTTTACATCAGACAGTTTACCTAGGAAGACCAGGTTTTTAACTATATTTAAGCTTCTGTGACAGTTAAAATCTAGCAGAGCTGTGTCTATATGGTCAGAGCCCAGCTAAACCAGAGATGAAAGATGGAAGCCTTTTCTTCCCCTCGTCCTGTTTTAATGGCATTTTGGGGCAGCAGTAGCTGTCCTAATGCCTTACTAGGTGGCTTCAACATTCCCATCAGTAGGTGACACAGAGCTGGCCCACCTTTCAGCCCAGCCTACACAGGTCCTGACCATAGGGACACACGGCAGTACAGATTTATTAATGTAGCATTTCCCCACACCCTAACCCTGTAAGCTACTTTTATTAAAAGAGCAAATTTCCTCTCAGCCTTTTCTACTTACTCCGGCCTCACTGCTGCAGTCTGCTAGGGCTTCGGAGGAATCCTTCCTCCGTGTAACACCAGCTCAGTGTGCAGTTTACCACAGTGGCAATTGTTAGAATATGAATTATAAACTCTCAAACATGATATGCATTCAGGAAGCTATTTTGCTTCTTTAAATAGCTAAAAACTTGAAAATTGCATTTTTGTTTTACATTACTTTTAGAATGTTTGGTTACCGACAATTTTTACCAATATTTCCCTCTTCTCCTTAGCCCTTAATAGAAACAATCCATTCTATCTGGGGAGAGGGGACCCCAAACTTGATGAGCTGACTACATCCGAAACCTTTCCGAAACCTTTCATTTTCTTTTATAAATGCAGTATAAAGGCTAGAGATAGGCAGGAAATATTGGCATGTTGTAAGTAACCAGCAAAAAGAAACATCTTTTTGTAAATTCTACAAAATGTAGAGGAATATGAAACTAGAACACAATTTAAGAAATATTCCCCCCCCCCAGCTATTTTAGCATTTCCGACCAGTTTAACCCTATGAACACTGCCAAAAGAGGTTCCAAGTGGGCTGGAGCTGCTGAACCCCGCTGAGTCAGACGCCAGTGGCCCACGAAGGTCCACCTCCTCCAGGTCCCCTCGGCTCGGGCCCATCTCGCTCTCCTCCCTCTCCTCCCTCTCAGGCAGAGGTGTAGAAGTACCTGGGCTTGGCATTGCCCAGCAGGTCGTCCTCGTAGTTGGGCAGGCAGCAGAAGAAGAAGGCACAGCCGATCAAGATAATCGTGGCCGCCCAGCCGAAACCATAGGCCCAGTTATAGATGTAAGTGACCGCGCCGTTTGCGTGAAGGTTGAAGGTCTGGGTGTACTTCACAGGGTAGATGACCAGGGAGATGATCTGGAACACAGCTACAGGGAAGAGAAAACATCCCAGAGTGGGAGAGCATGAATGAAGCATGCTGACACAAAGTAACTCCTCCGGTCACCACAGCACGCAGGAGGCTGAGGCAGGAGGCTTACCAGGAGTTTGAGGCCAGCTAGGCTACATAGCAAACTCATGCCCAGCCAGAAATAGATAGCAAGATGCTGTCTCAAATGAATGAATGAATGAACCCACCTAAAAAATGCAGAAGGGACTGTAAGAGTCTAGTTGATCATGAGCTACAACAGATTATTAGCTATTGTGTGTTAGGAGATACCTAGCACTGATCATATCGATCATATATACTCATATATACTCACTACCTGAAATACAGATGGGACAGAGAGAATCGTTTTATATTACAAGGGTGAGCATATCATTTTGGACTAAAGTACAAAATTGTGTTGTACAATAAAAGGAAGGCGGTAGAGTCTGTTTTCTGACCTTTGTACTTCCTGTTCCAAATAAAGTTAGTATATTCAGCATTAGCAAAACCTTCATACCAACTTACATGTGCACACACTTGTCTCTTTACTGATTTACACTAACACACCCCTGCAATAGCCATGCAGTAAGTGATTGACTCAACAGAGCTATGAGCACCGGGAGAATGATCAGAAAAGCCCACGGAGAAGGTGGGATTCCGGAGAATAAACAGGAAGGAGATCAGAGACTGGGAAGGGCCCCCCAGGATGGAGAAAGGGAGTAAACAGAGGAAGTGGCAGAGTGCTTCGGGAAAGGCTAAGTGAAGGTATAGAAAGGAAAGCATATATGCCAAGAAGGTCTCCAAACCGGCACGGAAGTCCGTGCTGACACTTCAGACTGATCACCATAGTGACATCGTAAGCAACTTTAACACAAATAAAATGTTATTAATGCTTCTGTAGCCTTTTCAAAGAACATGCACGATATTATCAAGCTACAGTGAATTATTCCATACAATGTTAGGTTCTGCATCTTTTTTACTTAAAATCTCATATGCACATTGCCATTTTGTTACCACTATTTTGGTTTTTTTAAGACAGAGTTTCATTGCAGTTCAGGCTGACCTCGGACTCACTAGGTCACCCAGGATGGCCTTAAACTTGTGCTGATCCTCCTGTCTCTGCCTCCCGAGTGCTGGGATTACAGGTGTGCCCACAAACACCATCTTTTCTACCATCTTGGGGTTTTTTTGTTTCTTTCCAGTAGCTCCAAAGATATACCCAGAAGTGGGTTTTCTTTCTCCTTCTTTTCAATGGCTCTGTAAGCAAGGGTGTCGTTCAGCTATTTCTATTTCTCAGCTCGACTGAAATGGTCCTCAGCTACGCCAATCATGAAGGGCAATCCTGATGAAGGTTTTAAAACACTTCTCAACTTAATGCTTATTTTAAATAGCAAATTTACTAGTTCAGTTTGTCCTTTATTGCAAAATATTATGTAAGACACAAAAGTAATCCCTCTCTGCATTCATCTCTAATTTTCCTAGCAATAAATGTGAAATGTTGTTTATTCATTTTGGTTTACCGTACATGAAATTTTCCTAATGGTTTGGATGAATTTCTGCAAAATTTAAATTATATCAGTGTTGACTTTTTCTGAGTTCATCCCAGTCTTTACAATAAATACTGCTGTGCAACATATCTAAAAACCAAGTAGGCTTTTTTCAACATTATCACCACCAAAAATGTATTGAGATTTCTACAAATTTTATTCTCTATTCACTTCCTAGTCTACTTGTCAAAATTTTAAAAGAGAATGAATATTAAATTACAAAACAGGAACACAAGATTAAGTGACTTTTCAGCTGTTAAATCTGTTGCAGGGAACTAGAACTAGTTCTCTATACAATCATAACCCCTATCACCTTGCACAGCGATTATTAGATCTGTTTTAATGCTAAAAAGGAATAATGGGTTAAATATATATATATATACATATATGAGGTTTATTCTTATCGTGATAAAATGTACCTAGTATGATATTTAGCATTTTACTCATTTATAAGTGTGCAACTCGATGGCATTAAGTGCTCTCACTTAATAGAATAGCTATCACCACAACCCGAACCCAAAACCCCACCACCTACCCATAAACTCTATACCCACTGAAAACAATAGCTCTCCATTCCCCAGATCCCAGTGCCGCCTGGGGACCTGTGTTTATCTCTGGGAATTGCCTTTTCTAGGTACTTCCTATAAATGGAATTACATAATATTCGTTCCTTCTGTGTCTGGCTTATTTCAAGGTCCATCATGCTGCCGCAGACACTGAGCAAACCCGTGCTCCCCTCTTTACGGCTGTGTAACAGCCAGCTGCGAGCATACCACACACTATGTGTGTCCATTCATTTTCTGGCAGATACTTCAGCTGCTTCTACTTTTTGGCTACTGTGATTAAAACTGCTGCGCACGTGGATTACAAATCCGTGTGCAAGTTCCTGCTTCTGACGCTTGTGTCTACAACACCTAGCAGTGGACCTGCTCGGCCACACCGGACTCACTAGGACTCTTCGACTAAGGTTAAGGTGTGAGTGTGTTATTTCCTCTTGCAGTTTAAGCAGGCACACTCCTCTCCTTCTAAGACCGAGAAAGGGACACTGCATCGCATGTATCTTCATGACAAAGTCTCCTATGTTTGAACTAGGAAAAGCCAGACAGAAATGGAGGTGGGATTCAACACGTGGGATTCCACGTCCTTTCTGATTTTAAAACATTATTGGGAAAGCGAACTTTGATTGTTTGGAATCAAGAGCAATGTTCAGATGTGCAGCACAAAGGACGGGCCTGCCTGGCCAGGTCTCCAAGAGTCCCCTCCCTCCGAGCCTCCCTCCGAGCCCCCAACCTGCTTTCAACACTTCCGGCTCCCTCTCCTGCTCCCCTTCTGTCCCGCCCCACATCTCCAGTGAGGTTTCAGTTTTGTTCCAGGAACCATGTCTGGTGCCTTGAGAAACGAGCGGTGGCCTGACTCTGCCCTGATCTGTACTTTCACCTCTTTTTCCCTCCTCAGAAAATCTGGTTTACGTCGGAATCCAGTTCTGGAGCTGAGACTTGTCCCTTTCACAGGCGCTGCCTAAAATTTCAAAACGTTCCTGTTCCTAAATTCCCAGGTCTCATTTTGCACTGAAAAAGGAAAGGTTCAGCCTGCGACTTACCCCCTGCACAACCAGATTTCTTCCCGTCATCTATGTCTGAGTCACCATTACCTACCTGCCTGGCACAAGCTCTGTACCATGAAAACCCTTCCCCAACCTAGCATGTCAGGATCACAAAACTCCTTCAACATGCAAAAGGGGTCTGCACCATGCAGGTCCCCTTGACACGGGGCCCAGGGAGCCAGGGGTGGGGACCATGCCCAGAGGCTGTACTGCTAGGACCCAGCAGCCCTGGTCCATGGGTAGGTGTCAGCCCAGGGGACACAGAGGTATGGGGAGGGCAGCTCCTGTCACTTGAGTGGGGAGCACAGGACAGTAATCGAGTTCCTAAAGCACATTTCTGCTGTTACTTCTGCCCTGAGACCAGTCTGTGCCATCAGTCTTCCCGTGAGGCAGAACATGATGTGCCCGTGCCTGCAAAAGGCACCCAGGAGGGACCGCAGTCACCCGGACTTACCAGCCAGCGCGAGGAGGCCGCCAATCACTCTCAGGAAGACGAGCATCTGGGGTCCGCAGAGGGCGAAGAAGGAGAGGATGAAGCAGATGAGGAGGATGATGAAGCCACAGAAGAGCATGGCCACGGCCGCTCTCCCCCACGCTGCAGAGAAGCAGGGCGGAGAAGTCAGCAAAACGGGCATCGGAATTTAAAACTGCACATCGCAACCAGCAGATAGAGGCCGTTTGTTCCCAGAGTAGTAGAGCTCAAACCCGGGTCTTCACACTGATCTACTTCCCTAGCACGTGCATACACATACACATACACACATGCACACGCACACATATCCATTTAACAAGTTATAAGACAAGGTCTCACTAAGTCTTTACGTTGCTCTAGCTGGGCTCCAACTTGCAATCCTCCTGCCTCAGCTTCCCAGAGTTTCTTTTCCCAATAGTTGTTTAGGTGGAGCAACAGTTTTTGTTTTAACAGTATTTAGGCTTCTCTACATTTCAAGGGAAACCAGGCAGTTTGTGTGTCGGTAAGAAACACATTGAGACTCAGGAATAATTTTCTCCCTGTGGTTTTTTGGGAAAATTTTTACAACTCTGAAATCAAAGTCAAGCTTCATTATACTGCTTCTTGGAGAGTAAACTTGCCATGTAAATCTGTTTATTTATATAACAGATTCATGCAGTTTCTAACACAGCACAAATGTAATAAAGACCCTTGGTAGTGAACAATCAAAAGTGCAAACTCTTTAGGAAATGTTTTGAATAACTTTAAGGATCTTTATTTTGTATGGAGGTTTGATTTTGTGCACAGGTAACCATTGGAAGCAACTATTTATGACTGAGCAGAGACGTGAAATAACTGATTCTGCATGTTTATAGCAAAAGCCTTGGGAAATTTCTGCCTACATTTTCATTTCTGAAGTATTCAGAATTTATTGCATGAGAGAGTGTGATTATTGACATTGGCCAACAGAAAATCAGGGTGAGGCAGACACTGAGTCAGGGCTGGAGGACCCGCCCAGCCCCAGGACAGCTCGCACAGAGGGCCTGTTCCGGCCCAGAAGCCTTGCACCTTCTCCCGGCTCCGCTGGGCCCATTTCTAGTCCAGAAATGCAGGGGCACGTACACACGGGGAATAAACACTCGCAGTGGACTTCTAGCCTGCCCAAACCCAAACACGACTGTTCTTCTCCGCATGATTTACACACCATGAGTGCACCCTTGTAAAGCGTCTGGTTCAATGAGTTTCCGTGCAGCCATCAGCACCCACAACTCCATTCTCATCACCTCTACCCTCCAAGAGACCTAAATAAATAAAAATAAGAGCCTCTGGGCATGAGGGGACGCGGAGCCTACCCCTGCTCTGTCTCCCCATTTGCCTATTCTGGACATTTCTCAGGAACAGACCCGCACACCATGTGGCCTCGTGTGACCAACTCCTTTCACTGAGCAGAGTAGTTTAACTTGCTTCTAGTTCTGCTCTAACACAGCACAGCCAGCAAGGTCCTCGCTAGCTCTCAGTCATTCAGGTGGTCCGAGTAGAACCAAGACAGCTGCACAGCAAGAGTGAGGGCTGGCAGCCAGCTGCACCCGCGTCACCCGCTGGCCCTGCCGCCCACCAGCCACATGCCAGTTTCCTCATGTGTTGACTCCGTCCAGAAATGCCTTCTGTCAAGGTTACCGTGAAGATGAACGTGAAAATCATCACTTGTTAGTTTCCAAGCCCTCACTGCTCCCAAGTTCCTCCTCTAAGGTGGGCATGGTGGTGCACAGCTGTAATCCCAGCACTCTGGGAGGCTGAGGCAGGAGGACTGCAAGTTCTAGCCCTCCCTGTGCAATTTAGCCAGACACTGTCTCAAGATAAAACATGAAAAGGGTTTGGGATGTAGCTCAGTGCCAAGATCCAGGTTTGGAAAAAATTAAAGTTTCTCCTCTATCCCTGTAACTTTCCCCCAGTACCTTATTTACCCTATATTCTAATCCCCAAGGTTCTGCACTGCCCTTTTAAAACCGTTCCTAGGTCACAGAGGCAATCATTCCTCCTTTCACCATTCCTCCTTTCACTGATGTCAACAAACCAGGCTGTGTTCCCTGTTCCCTGCAGCACCACATGCTCTGCAGGGCGCCCTCTGTATGCCGAACAGAAGACTCAGGAGCAGGCACATTTTCCTGTCTCAGAAACACGGTTTTCCAAATCCTGGGAGCTGACCCAGTAGTGAGAGGTTTCAGCCGTAAGGCTAACCTGGGAATGCTCGATTTTAACATAGAAGTGAATGAATGTCCAGGTATAAACTTTTAACAAGTCTCTTTTTCTTACTTTTGCCTTGTCCTTCAAGTCAGGATACTTTTAGTAGAGACTCAGGGACCAGATCAAGCAGCAGTGCTTATTAAAAATACAGATTTCTGGGCCTCCCTCCTGAACCATAGCCTGAGAGCTGGCGCCCAGGAACCTGCATGTCAGTAGCGCGGTGCTTCTTACTTTCACATGGAGGAGAACTAAGATCAACAATGAAGCCCTTTCTATAAACAGACCCAGCACTACCAAAAACGCTTAACACTTACAGGACACGTCCACTGTCAGTTGCCGTCTATTGTCTGGTGTGTGTGGTCACTGTCATCACTAAATCCAAAGAAGCAAAAACTTAGTTTTCCTTTTATGAATTCACAAGTTTGAAACTGTGCGATAGAGTCACACAGCTACCTGGGCACAGAGTGATGCAAACATACGGAAATGTACTGCACAAGAGAACAGGACTTTTCTGTAAAAAATTCCTAACCAGAAACATATCTCGGTGACCAAACTTCCATACTCAGATTAATGTTTTAGAAGTCTAGCTATAGAGGTTATATTAACATTCCTATAAAGAATACTATTAATGATTTTACCTGTTTGAGGAAAATTAATACAGGTTATTACCACTCCTCTAACATCTGAGTTGAATTGTAATTTATGGTTAGTCTCAGGTACTTGGAGGGAATTAAATAAACACTAATTCACTTAACCTTATGTTAACGTGCATGTTAACACACATACACGTAATGGACCACTTTACAAACTTTTCCTATTAAGTCAATCCAGGTAATGTCACACTTATTTAAAGTGCTGAGTCTTGAAGAAATCAAAATGGAAAATTAGGCAACGTTGTCTCAAGAAAAAATGCCTTTGTTGTGGAACATGTAAAACCAGCTCCTCGCAGCAGGGAAACACCCAGGTTGACTCCTGTAAGTATCACTTAGACTGAAAACTTGGCACGGTTATAACGATCATAACCGATAAAGGGCAGGCCTGGCCGAGCAAGGGGGTCTCCCTTCTCCGGTCAACAGTTACCTTGCTTGAAAACAAGATGAGTCCTGCGGGGTCTGAGCAGAGTGCTCAGGGCCCCTTGTCCCATCTTAGCAGGGGACATCAGCCACATGCCTCAGGACACTGCAAGTCTCAGAACACACACTGCATGGTTAGGATGGCTTCTCCCTGAGTACCTTTCCCAGGACCTCTGGTCTCAGTTTCCCAGAATGAACCTAATATCTGTAAATCTGCCCAGCGCTCTAAGAACTATTTATACATTATACCACACATGATCCAAACTATACCACTTCTCCAATGGAAAGCTTCCATTTTACAAACTGGTCGTAAAGGTATTTTTTTCATGATTTAACCCACAATTCTTCAAAGGTATCCGTGTCTATTCTGAACACAAGTCTGTCCTTCATTACTATTCTATGCACCAAATCTGACTGTGGCTCTTTCCTAATTGTGTGAGTGTGAGTGTGTGTGTGAGTGTGTGAGAAAGCTGAGGCTCCCCACCATCAATTGTTATTCTCTGAATTTTGACCCCAAAGCACACAGTTGTCCAGGTAAACAGATGTGTGTCTATGCAAGCATTTTTTTTTCCATAAGGAAGATCGATTTGGCATTTTACATATGTCCCAAGTTCACCTAAAAACTGTTAGAAGAGGTCTGTATTATTGAAGAAACTAGCAGCATTACAAATACACTTTTCAATAAGATTCATTAGAGCTCCATTAGAGGAAAGACAGCTTATCCCCAAACTAATTAGCATGACTAATAAGAAGAAAATACACATAAATACCTCGAGGGTCAAGCTAGAAATGATAAACAAAGCTTGTAAAAATAACCTTGTAAATAAGTAAATAACCCTGACAAGGAAATCCTGCTGCTATTCGTAATTCGCTGGTGACACCGTGGGGACCATCACTGCTCTCCTCCTGAAGTGTCGCTTAGTGTCAGGGATCTGCTGGCTTTTCCATGAGTTTCACACCCAGGCACCAAGCAAACCACAATAGTCAGTGGCCTCTCCCCACCAGGGCCACCCGGGGAGGGCTGGGTCACCCTGCAGAACAAGGGACTCTTCTATTAGCAACACCAAAGGCCCCAACTAGGGGACCTGAGTTTTTGTCGGATTGCTTCCTGTTGTTTCTACAAGGTTCTTTCAACCCCACACAATCAGAATTTAAATCTGAGAAAACAAAGTCCAAGAAGTAAAAAGATCCTACCTACAAATACGGCCTGGTGGGTCTTTATCAGAAACCATTGTTCTGTTCTGCATATGCAGTGAGGAGCTAAGGAGGCTGCCTGTGAATCACCTTGGGGACCCCACCAAAATGCAGTCCTGGTTCAGCAGGGGAGGCTTGAGACGCTGAGGGAGGGTCCAGCGGCCTCCCAGACCCCACTGGTATTGTTGATCTTTGATGCAGGGGGTAGCAAAAACCCAAAGGACAATTAAATGCACCTGCAAGAGACTACACAGGAAGAAGGTGAAGCCCCAGCCTGGTGTGGTGGTGCACACCTGGAATCCCAGCACTCAGGAGGCTGAGGCAGGTGGATTGCTGCAAATCTGAGACCAGCTTGGGGTACACAGTTAGTTTAAGGCCAATAAGACTCTGTCTTAAAACAAAACAAAACAAAACAAAACAAAACAAAAACAAGAACAAGGCAAGTTCCTGCAGAAACCCAGGAAACCAGCAAGGAAGGCTCCAAGGAGGGGTTGCAGGGTGAGATCTGAGAGCTCCACTTTCTCCTGCAACCCAGCCAGTGCCAACTCAGTACCCTCTTCTTCCATCTGATCAGCAAGTGGAGAAACGCTCTCACAGGAAGAGATGGAGCTGGGACCCGGTCTGCAAGCAACAAATTTGGGGTCTACCCTCAAATATCTGAAACCTGTGAGGGAGGATGAGGATGAGGATGGACAGTAGGGATTCGGGGAGTGCTCCCCAGCTCAGCCTGAGGGGTGCTAGTGAACAGCAGCAGGTTCCAGAACAGTACTGGGTAGCCCTCAGCCAGCTACTTTACTTTGCCTTAATTCCGACACCCCTGGAGTCAACTTTACAGGGCCAAGACGGTGCTCTAAGGAGAAAAGCTCTGGGTGGCTGCTAAGTGTGGCAAATGTCACTGGCTACTGGACTTCTGGATTTCATAAACCAAAATGTACTGCAAATTACTCGCTCCGCAGAGGGGCTAACTTGCTAATTTGCCACAGAGGGATGAGAACACATGCTTCTGCAGACACACAGTCATCTCCTAATGCCTGATCATAAACTCGGGATGCTTTCTCATCTTACCTCAATACACTCCACCAGCAAGCCAGGAACCACCATCGCAAAACAAAGCCCTGTGATGCTGAACTTGGTCTAAGATCAGTGTTGACTGCATATATTTTTAATTTCCTGGGTTTTTTTTTTTTTTTTTGGTACCAGGGATCAAACTCAGGACCTTGTGCTTGCCAGGCAGGCGCTTAAGCCACTGAGCTAAATCCCTGGCCCCAATTTCTTGTACTTTTAAGAGCCGTTGGATTTAATGACCTAAAAATATTTCTGGTATTACTGATTCTTTTAACTTATCCAGGAGTAATTTCATGTAAAAAAAAAATACTGGATATATTCAAAGGATGTCTTTGGTTAAAAAGTAAAAAAAAAAAATCAGCAGTAAATTTCTGAGTTCAGATATAAGGCGCTGAGTTTCCACTCTCCTTCCAGTTCTGGTGCATGAGCTCACTTCATTTTGCCTCACCCTTAACAAGCTGAAGCTTGCCTGGCATTTGAAAACCACACAGGTGATATTCAAGTACCTTCCTGATGAATCCTTTCTTAAAACTGGAAAAGCTGTTGGCAGTGTGAGCGCATATTCAAGTTTAATTTCGCATTTATCTACAGGCGACTCTTGGATAAGCATTTCACTCATAAGCCTGGATTTTTATTTTCTTCTAGGTGAATATAAATTAAAAACTAACAAGTACCTGTTAAGCCAGGTGCTCACTTAGCTACCATCGTGTAAAAGAAAATATTCAGATATAATTTGGGTCATTCACAAGCAACAGTGAGGTGACTGGTCATCTGAAGGTCTTGAACAACAATAATAGTAAAAAATTGATAAAACCATCTATTTTTTACACATGTGATGCTAAGGAAGTATTTGCCTTCATAAAAACATCCATATTCTTTACTATGATTGTTGATACTTGCCAGGAATACCTTGTCTTTACTACCAATATATTCGTTACAAATATCACCAGTAGAAGGGATGGCCGCTTTGTAACTGGAGGTCTACTTTCTTACTAGTTACAATGGTAAACCAAAATATTTACTAGTGAATATCAAGAGGTTTTCTCCTTTTAAATGGATGCGCATACTCAGCTCTCCACACTGAGGTATCACTGTAATCAGATCTACCCACCTTGCCCCTTGTTACAAAAGCCTGGGTGTGTAAATACATGGGAGAGCGTACTGCGTTTGAGACATGGCGACCCCACGTACACACTGATTTCATTTCAGCAAACTCTTACTGAGACTAAAAATCTGTGGAATCCAGAGATGCCTAAATAATCATGCTGCAGTGCAGGAGGACATAATTCCCACTCTTGGGCAGCAAAACAGACTACCAGCCCAAGCAGCAGGCAGGAGATGGGCGGAAGATGGGCAAGGGTTTGAACTCGCCAGGTCTGCGGTGGCGGAGGGGACCGCCCTAAGACGGCTTGGGCTCTATTGTCTTCTCCCCAGAGCCCTTCTTGGGTCTTCCCTGGAGGAATGATTTGCTTCTAGGTCCTAAGCAGGGGTTGGATCTACCGCATAACTTAGCACTTAAGTCACCTTCACAAAGTGATTTGAGCCACAAAATTGGCTCCAGATGTTACAGCCGCCACCTATGGCAGGCAAAGTCAGGTGTTTTCCATAAAGGTAACAATAGCTATGTTAAGTTTCTGTTTGAGAACTGAGCTCCCCCAGAGACCGATTTCTGAAGCAAATCAAAACAAACTATACAGTGGATCCGCGTTTTTGTTACGAAAAAGATTGATGTTTCAGACTTCTAATTAAAAACTAAAAGTCAGATTTGAGAAGATCCCTGCCTGTTCCTCTCCACACACAGAGACTGCCAGCCTGAGGCTGGAGTCGCCACACCGTAAAGGTGAGCTCACCCCACAAGGCTAGAAACTTTCACAAGGTGTTGAACGTGTTTCCCAAGAGGGCTTCCAGCCCAGCCTGCAGGCCTGATGGCGGCCCAGCAAGAGTGCTAAGCTGGGCCGCCAGCCCACCTCACGGAGCGTGAACACCCGGGTCGCTGCGGGTCTGCAGGCGTCTCCGGGGGGCGGATAATTACCAGTCTGTTCTAAGAAACCCACAGGCAGGCCAGAAAGTTCACTTACAAAAGACCAAGTTTGAGTGCATTTTAACTGCAGGATGCAGTTAGATATTTCATAGTAATTAGTACTGCAAAAATAATAATAATGATAATTCCTAATTCCCTTTAAAAGCCCGAAAGACTTGGGATGATACAAACCCTGGAAGGCATTGTGTTTGCGTGTGTTTCCAGAGAACAGAAAGCTCAAACTCGGAGACTTCCCTGCGGTCTTCCCACCTCGTTACCGCCTAAGGAGGGCGCCGCCTGCTCGGGGACGCGGGAGCCACAGAAGCTCCACGGCGGACGCAGCCGGAACCGTAAATAAACAGGGTTCAGTGGGGTTCGGGCTCAAGGCCGGGGGCAGTGTGTGGGGGGCGGGGGAGATCGGCCGGCGGGGACAAGGAGCGCGAAGCAGGCCTGCTTTCTCCAGCGCTGCCCCCAGGGCCGAGGCCGGTCCGGAGCCGCTGCGCCCCCCGAGGCAGCGCCCTCGCAATCGCGTCCGGATACACAGGCCCCCTCACGGGGACGGCCACCCCGAGCTGCTGCTGCGTTTGGGTCATGTCGGACCCGAGAGCTCCGGGCCCCCAAAGGCCCCCTCCCCCACCTAGAAACTCGGCCCGCGCCCCGGCGGCCCCGAGGGCTTCCTGGAGGCGGCGGCCCCGCTCACCGTAGTCCATGAGGGTCTCGCAGCCCTCGGCGGCGGAGCCGGTGCCGCCCTCCTCGCTCGGGCATTTCCACCACAACGAGGCCGTCTGCGTGTGGGTGCTCGACTGCAGCCAGCCGCGGCCGGTCAGCGCGATGATGTCGAAGACGATGGCGCTGAGCAGCAGGAGCGGCAGGATCCAGCGGCAGCGCTCGCAGGCCAGGCCGCAGCGAAGCATCTCGACGGCGGCGGTAGAGTGGCGGCGGCCGCGCGCGCCGCGACAAAAGGGGACGGGCGGGGAGGCGGCTCCCGGCCCCACCTCGCCGCGCTGACTCAGGCCGCCCCGACCGGCGCGGCCGGCTCCGGTTACAGCGCGGGGCGGGGCTGCGCGGGGCCCGGGCCCGCCTCACGGGGGCCACGCGTGGGCCCTGTGGTGACACCGCGGCCACAGCCCAGGCCCAGCCGCAGGGACCCCACCTCCTCCCTGCTGCGCCTTTGCACCTTGGACCCGGCTCTGGAGGGCGGGGGACACCTGTCCTTCCCCCTGGTCGGAGCACCGATGTGTGTTTACCCGTGTGGCCCTGGCGTCCAGCCCCGTCTAGGCCGGCGGAGAGCTCCGGGACTTTAATAAAGGAGCCAACACACTCTTGTTTGCTCGTTTTTAGAGTAAAGGTCTAGCTCTGTAGTTCAGGCTGGCCCCACACTCTCAGGGACCCTTCCTGCCTCAGCCTTCGAAGGGCTGGGATTTTGCCGGCCTGCGCCACCCTGCGGCTCTGAATTCTCTTAGCAAAACCTGGCAGTTCCTTCGTAGGAGCTGCTGGTGGCTGCCCCCAGAAAATGTCCTCCTGTGGCCCCTGCGCCCTGGCGTCCCTGTTCCCACAAATCTCTAGCTAGGTGAACCCCACTTCACCGACTCGTGACTATTTCGCTTCTCCAAATAAAAACCTTAGGGCAGTGCGCAGCGGCGTCTGAGAGCCACCTCTTGACATGCGGGGCCGGCTGTGGCCAGCGCAACTCCGCGGGCTGGGGAGGAGCCTGCTGCGGGGCGCGGTGGGCAGGCCCCAGCCCCTGGGTTCCCCACCGATGCACTGGAGAAGACACTGGGCGCTTGCCAGCTGGCGCGCTCAGGCCTCTCTCAGTTCCGATTCCCGGTCACCTGCAGGTCTCCACCACCTAGGAGGCTGCAGTAAATAGACTTAGAAAGTGTCATCCTTCGCGACAGCCTTGCTTTGGGCAAACCGAGCTCCTATATTTTCATGAAAGGTAAATATTGTCCCGTGCAAGGCCAGCACCAAAGGCCAGGATGGATTCTGCCGAAAGCGAACTGTTGCATGCGCTGTAGCCTGCGTGAAGAGTTACCCGTGCACTGAGCGCATTACGGTGTAATGGCGATTTAATTAGCCGTTGTCTAATCTACAGTAGCTGTGAGAAGAAAATCAGATTCTTGCGAATCATGATGGAGCACTGAGTATAAGCAAAGCAGTTTCAACCGGAACAAGTTTTACTGGAACCTGAATAATTTTAGAGTAGATGTAACTAGGTGGGGCGGGAGGGTCCCCTGCACTGGGGGTTGAACCAGGAAGCACTGAGCCACATCCCCAGCCCCTCCTAAGATTCCCAGGCTGGCCCCCAACTCCAGGTCCTCCTGCCTCAGCCTACCAAGTAAATAGCTGAGATTATAGGTGTGCACCACCATAGCCTGGCTGTTAGTGTTTGTGCCTCAGTTGCACCCCCTATGAGATGGGTTGTGTTTACCCCGTAGTGTCGTGGTGAGTATTAAAACAGCTAATGTGCAGAAAATGCTCCGCATAGGACCTGTGCATCGTAATAAACCCCGATTGAAGCGTGTTGATGATGAGGGTGATAATGACGATTTCTTTTTCCAAGTTAATAGGATTGAAGAGGGGATTTCCGGGGTAATAAGAAGCAAATTCTGTATGCCAACACCAACCAAAAATGACTAAATTATCATAAACAACGAGGTCATTCATCCAAGCCGTAGTCCTAGAACGACGGCGCAGAGTGAATGGTAGCCGGTCGGCTGGCGCCCCCTGCTGCAAAGAAGAGGGATTACAGAACACTTTTCAAACAACGGATGGGGAAGCCTTCTGTCACCTTGGACCAGGTGGAGAGGGGCTGCGGGTGTCCCGGAGCCAGCAGGCAGAGCCCCGTCCCCTGGACAGGGACGACCGCGTCTCTGAGCTGTAGATGTCTCTAGAGTCCCCCTGGCCGAATGCAGGGCGCTGCTTTTCCTATTTCCTGGTAGTGACAGTGTTGACAGCTGTGGACCCCAGAGTCTATAACAAAGTGAGACCCAGGTTAGGGAAAGGCTTGATTGCCGACAAAGCCTCAGTCACCCTCTGCTGCTGGAATCGCGGCCCGGCCAGACTCCTTACAGCTCCTTTGATTGAGGAACCCCCAGATCTCGGCCAGATGTCACTTCCTCGGGGCCTTTCCTGATCCCCCGGACAGTGAAGGGATCGCCGTCCTCCGGGCCCTGGAGTCTTTCCTTCGGTCTCCTCCACGAAGGCTTAATTATGCCTTTTAAGGATTCAAACAGGTGTGCTTTATTTGCAAATAAAAACACAAAATAAAATCTCCCCATTTTATTGTTAATTCCCTCTTATTTTACACAATATTTTGCTCATATCCATCCCCGTGTCCCATTTACACTCTTACCTTGTCTCTCCCTCTTGTCTAATAACAGTCCCCCTTCTGCTTTCATGTCATCTTGTCAGAGACCACTCCAAAGCAGCTCTGAGCAGGATTTAAAATTAAGCAGTTGGCTTTCTATGTTTATCTGTGAGTCTGTCCTAGGCCCCGGCCCCTTGCCTGGCGATCGGAGCTGATTCATAGTCAGTGAACCTCCATGAATCACTGGTCCTGGCTGAGGCCTGTGGTGGCCTGTGAGGCCAGAGAGACCTCAAAGGGCACGACAAGGCCACAGCTGAGACACCTTGGCTCCAACACTAATTAAGTAAATAGACACTGCAGCTGAAGGAATTTCACTCCTACCATAAATGTCATCATGGAATTAAGAGGGTTCTGTTAAACGCATAATTTGCTACTTGGAGAAGTCTTTAAAGTAACTCCCAAGGTCCTGCTCATTTCCCACACTTTCCTCAGTTTTCCTGCTCTTTGTTTGGAGATGGAATAAATACGGGCGCTCCAGAGCCGCTCTACCTCTTAGCCCTCGGCATAGTGCAGCGCCAAGAACTCTGCGATGGATTTAGACCCTCCTGGAGCCCTAAAATCACACCACTTGTCTCACTTATTTAAGCCTTCACCGTACACTCCTTTGGGAGATTGGGGATCCTGGCCAGACCCCAATATCATCTTTTTTTACATTTACATCTTTTTTTGCATTTAGGGAGAAGATGCAGTATTTATCGCTCTGCGTCTTTTTATTGTTTTTCCTAATTTCCAATATCTTAGCTATTCTTCCTTTTCTGCTGATGTGATTCTTTTAAGTATCATCTGCAATGTTTATTTTTTCAAAGATAAGTTTAGTAGTCATGAATTTCTTCAGTTTATGCCCATCTCGGAAGGTATTTATTTCACTTTCAGTTCTGAAGGACAGCTTTGCCAGAAATAGTAGTTTATGTGGGAAGTTATTTTCTTTCAGGGCTTGAAACATATTGTCCCGTGCCCTACTGGTTTTCAGTGTCCTCAGAGAATTCTGTGATTATTATAACAGGCTTGCCTTTGCCTGTGGAAGTGGGTTCGTGTTTCTCCCATCAAGTGTTCCATCTTCTTTTCTGAGTTCTGTTCTCTGGCTGTTTTAATAATAATGAGATATGGGAAAGTTCTTTTTCATTCAGGTCTGTTTGGAGTTCTAAATGCCTCCTGCACTGGGTGTTTATTTTTCCCCAGATTTGGAAAGTTTTTTGTTATTATTTCATAAAAAATTTTATTCCTTTTTTATAAATAGATTTTCTGTGCTGTGAGTCTGAACCATGGTAAATTCTTCTCTACTGAACATTCATAAATTTGGCCTGTTAATCGTGTCCTGGAGTTCTTGGATATTTTGTTCATAATTTCTTTTTAAATTAATGTTTTCATGTAATGCTTAACTTTGTGTTCAAGCCCTAAAATTTTGTTTTCTCCTTAGTCTTGCCTATTGATGAGGCTTTACAGGGAATGTTTTTCTTGACTTATTGTGTTTTCCCTTTCAGAATTTCTGTTTTATTCTTCTTCAAAATATTTATCTCTTTGTTGAATCGCTTCTTCATGTCCTGCATTGTCTTCCTTAATTGTCTGTTTCCTCTTTGCAGTTATTATTCATGTTAAAAATCAGTCAATTGAATCCTTCATCTTGCATTTCATGCACTTCAATATCTTTGCCTTTAGTTATGGACAAACGATGGAGATTTGGCAGTCATGTTGCTTTGATTTTTCTGGCTTCTTGTGTTTCCATATTGATATTTGTGAATCTGCGCAGATGGCTATCACGTCTGCTTTACCTGAAGGTCTTCCTGCTCTCCCGCCTTCTTTGAGGGCTTGATCCCCAGAACCACTCAGGGAGGAGGAAACAAACTGCAGTGATGTCAGTGACACAAAGGCAAACTAGATATTGACTTAGAATAATAACCAGTTAAAAGCACCAACACCATAACATCATTAACAATAGACAAGAAGCCCGCGATAAAAACATAAACTAAAAATCTAAAAGTTAATAAGTGACAGTAAATGAAGGAATGTGGAAAGGGGAAATGAAAGAAGAAATTTGAAAAAGATATTGAGGAGAAAGATAAAATGAGATTTTTAAAGTCCAGTTAAAGAGTTTAAACAGGAAATATAATTAGATACAATTAACAGAAAAAGGCACTAAACACAACAACAAGAAAAAGGAAATAGAAAAAAGAAACAAAACAAAGAGAAAAGCTTTCAGATTCTCTGCACTTTGAGGTGTTTGGACAGGTAGTTTCTTTCCAGGACCTGCACTGCTGGGACTCAGCAGATGAGTCACACCCGGGGCTTGCTGGGTTTCCACAACCACTTCACGGGCCGTTGCTGAGTGAATACTAAGCCCTGCCCCACCCTTCCCACTGGGCAGGGCCAGTCAGTGGCATGTGGTCTGCCGCAGGGCTGGACGCACCCCAGAGGCATCTAGCGCCTGTGTCCTGTCATCTCAAGCCACTACTATTCCCAGCTAGCTTTGCAGCCTCTGTGTTTGCTGGGGGTCCCCTTGCTTGCTCCCTTGGTCCCTCTATCCATACACTCAGGGACATGGCAAACATCCACACAGAGGTGCCTCCCTGATCATGGTGAGGAAAGCAAACAAACTACTGAGTTCTGTGTTAGAAGAAGGCAGTGAGGGGAGCCAAGCAGCCCTCTGGGCTCCATCCCAGTGCTGTCAGACCCATTCTTCTCAGAAAACCACGCGTGCTAGATGCTTTTCTCATCTCGGAGGAGGGCCAGACCACCGTGTGCTTCATGGCCTGAGCTCCCTGCTGCTTAAACTTTTCAGGGTGTCTGTGACCATTTCTTGCAGCTTCCTCCCTCTTGGTCACTGCAGTAGGGGGTCCTCAGAGACCCTGAAAAGTGACTGCTCTGGGACTTCTGATTCCTGGAGTAGCTCAAAATGGTTCCTGATTATATCACATTTAAATATGGCAGAAGCTATGGTGGGTTTCTTCTCCAAAGCTGTCTTGCTGTGTGGAGGGGGTCAGCTTCAGAGTAAAACCTCACACTGTATTTGCAGCTCACAATAACAGAGAGCTTTCCCTGAGGCTGCTGTGGGCCCTCTGTGGGCTCGCTTCGTGTTTGTGGACACAGAACCCTGCCCAGATGAGCCAGAGTTAGTAATCCAGACTGCTTTGATCTTTTCTCCATCTTGTCTTCTGTTTCTCTGTGACTTTTCAGCTTTTCCACTGGCTCTTTCTGGATTCCTGGAACTCCTCATTTTCTCCTTGCTAAGTAGCTGTTCTCCAAGTGTCTCAATTTTAGGTCCCCGAGAGCCTGTGATATGCTGCCAGCTTCTACTCCACCACCTTGACTCTCCCTGCCCACTTTATTTTTAGTAAGAAATTCGTATTCTTTCCCATAGCACTTTAAATTCAGTGTGAGTAAGGATGTTATGTCTCCTCTCAGATTGTATTCACAGCACCCAGTGCTTAGCACACGACATGATTTCAATAAATGCTTGTCAAATAAACATGCTAATCCAAGTAAGTCTTAATTCTCAGGATCTTTGAGATCTCTTCCTTTTAGGAGATTCTGTCTTTAAAATTGCCGATCCTTGCTCCAAATTCCCCGTAATATCCCATGGTTTCCCCCCTGTTATCTTCAGGATGTGGGAGTTTCCTAATGCTCCATGGAGACTGATTTTCTTCCCTTCTCTTAGGGCTCATTACTTGCATTCCTTGCCTTGGGCTGGCTGAGCCTTGTGCAGTGCCTCTCATTCCCAGGAGTTTCTCTTGTGAAACAATTTGCTTATCCCCAGGCCCTGTGGTTGTGAGAGTCACTGGCCTGCCAGCCTTCTCAGGCCTGGCTCTTCTAGCCCATAAGCCTGCCCTTTGTTTCAGTTTCTTGTTTGGTGAGCAGGTCTTGCTTCAAGAGACTCGTCAAATCATCAACCCTGATGTCATTGTAATCAGAGGCTCCAAACTTCATGGCTCAGCTCTTGACCCTTCACTCCAAACAACTTCCAGCACCAGGCAACTCTTAGGACACGAGGCTAACAAACACCTGTGAGTGAGCCACAGAAGGTACTAGAGGGCTTCTCCAGGAAGGTGGGCCTCCCTTCTTGGAGAAGTCCTACACAGGCAGCAAAGAGGAGGGCAGCTTTCCAGATGGCATGAACACCTTGGGGGAAGACAGATACAAGAATGGCTATAAATATTTTTAAGGTGTTTTGTTTTTCTTTACAAGATGGGACTATTAGCTAATTTTAAATCTCATAATACCACCTTCTAGATCCTAGAGACTTCCCTACACAAATATAAGGAAGGTAATATCTTTACCAAATTGCAAAATGCTGGCAAGTCAATTCAGCGCTCAGTGGTACAAGTGTGCTTTGGTTACCATCATGTATCACGTCAATGATCATTTTCACCGCAGAAATATCACTGTGTTGCCAAATAAAAACACCACAGTTTTATTATGCAGCTGGGAGTTTTATATAAATTAATATGACTTTAAATTACATAATTTCTTTCAGAGAGAGTTCATTTCTGCAGGCTGCTAGAGTGTTTGCTTCAGGGAAACTATGTATCTATCAAAGCGGGCTCTGCTTCATTCTGGGGGTCCTGTGACTAAAAAGACTTAAAAGATGCAATAGGCTGATGCCAACTTCAGGTGGAAATAACTTACAAATGGTGTTAAAGTCATTCTTTATATCATGGAATTATCCGTGTTTCTGACACCAATTCTACTTGATCGTTTAGATTTACAAGTCGTGAATTCCTTTCTCCTCCTTATTTTAAGCATCTGCCTAATATGTTAATATGTATTTTAAATAAAAAAATACAAGAAAATATTTACCAAGAAGGTGGGCCTCCAGTCCTGCACAAGCAGCAAGCAGGAGGGGCCTTTTCAGATGGCATGAGCACCATGAGACAAGGGGAACTGATATTTTGTACCAAAATCTTCACTATCATTTCTCAACTAGTGCTGTGACCGACTTGGGAAGCCTTAGGCTTCTTTTGGCTGAAGCAGTTCATTGTGCATCTGAGCATTTACCTTGCACGCTGCCATGCTGTCGGCTGTGTGAGCTACTGCAGCCGGGGTTCTTGCCCTTGTTCCTTGTCCCGCTTGTGCCCCAACGCCAGCCCTCTCGGGTGCTAGGATCGGGTTTTTTCTGGATTTGCAGCCGCTGAAACCATTTGCAATGAATGGCCGGAAGTCTTGCTCTGAAGTCCAGGAGCACAGAATCTGCCAGCTGCTCAGTGTCCCTCAGGGCACATCGGGACAAGAGAAAGGAGGTAACATCTGCCGCAAGTCCCTCCTGTCACCAGCTATGCCTGCTTTACGCTTTTGAGGAAATCTTTTCTCAAGTTTACTTTTACTCAATTCCAGTAAGAGCATTCACCGAGTACTTAACGAGCACCGTGCACTATGGCTAATGTGAGGACTGTTTTCCAGCCCCATGAGGCAGTGTCACTACTATCACTGTGCTGCAGGTGAGCAAGGTGACAGTCACAGAGGTTAGATAAGTCACCCAAAGTGACACAGCTAGGGAGGTGACAAACTCGGACCCTCTGCCCTGGACCTGTATTCTTCCCTAGCAACTCATAACCCTCGGCACCCATGCCACACGACAACACGGTGACAGCGTCTTTCCATCTCAGAGATGAGGAATTAGACGTTCAAAAAGGTTAAGTGCATGATCCAAGGTAAAACAACAAAAGCCAGACCACTCACTCCGGGAAGCCGTGACACCATATGGCGGATGGAAAACAAACACCAGATAATTATTGCCGGGTAATTGCTTAGCACCAAAGAACATATGCTTGAGGCTGGAGTAGAGCTGAGCCCTGCTACTTATCCCACGTGACTTTATAAACTGATTTATAAACAGAGCTGGTCGGCGTAAACCAAGTTTGCATCATGGAATTCTTTGTACCATGCAAGGCTTTGATGACCACATCTTCCTCACAGCCTCTGGCCTGGCTCAGGCCTCCTGACCCTGTACGCTGCCACACTCTCACTAACACACACAGGCGGCTGCCTTCCTTCCCCACAGAAGGACCCTAACATGCAACTTGCAGGCTTTTTGTTTTTTTCCTTATTTTTATAAAACAGCTAAAGACACACAGCCAAGGCACAGCTTACGGGCACGTTGGCAGTACGGGAACCAGTGGTTCCAACAGTCAGTTTCAAAAGAAGTGGTCGAGATGCTGTCCCAACAGATCCCTCCTACGCCTGGGAATCCAGTCTGGGTGGACACCTGCTGCCTAACAGTCACTCACCCTCAGCCTGCTAAGGCCCTATGCACAGGTGTGTGTGTGTGTGGCATTCGTGCGCCTTTGTGTACGTGCACACCAAGCAATTTGTTTTATCTGTTGTCTGTCACCTAAGAGATGTGTTTCCCCTCCTGCTAGTGCCCAGAACTTGCAGACCAATTGCTGGACAGAAAACCAGGTACCCTGAGTTCTGGTTCTCACTAACCCTGTGTTTTCCCTTTAACTCCCATCTAGTCTCTCTTAAACACTTAATTATTTCCACCTTTTCAGCTTCTAGTCCTGCCTCAGCTAGTGTCGTGGCTCTTTTACCCAAGTGTGTTACAGTAAAACTTTAACCAGCAAATTTCCAAACTGAAAGAGGAAATCTCTGACTTGTAGCACATACTGATTCCCGGGCTCCCCCGTGGCCGATTGTAAGCTACCAACTTAATGCACTAAGCATAGAATTAGGATGAAATATGCATAATCAGATCTCTCAGGCTGGTACAGAGACCACTACCACTGCTCCTGACACCCCAACAGATGACCAAAGATGCTCTCAACTTGGTCACCAGTGAGCTCAGACCTGCCAGATCCATTGACTCTCATGGGCTTTTGTGTTATGCAGATACTTTGATGCCTCCTCCTTCAAAGATGAGACTCTTTACTCTCCTGGTGTCTGTGTTGGCCCATTTTCATGACTGTAACAAACTACAAAGAGTAGATATAAAGAAGCCGATACAGGCTGCAGTGCTGGAGGTCAAATGGAACCCGATGTGCAAGGAAGGAAAACGGCCACTGCAGCAAATGGGAGGCCAAGGGGTCAGGCCTGCTCCTTTATAGCAGCGCTCTCAAGGGAACCCCTGAGAACCACCTTAACCCTTCCCAAGGGAACACCCCAATGACCTAAGGACCCCCCAGCATCACATGCTGTAGACTGGGCTCCCAGAATAGGGACCCTTGGGAGACAGCCACATACCTCCCAACAGTAGCAGCTCCTAGGAAGTCATTAAATCACAGTGGCCTGTACCACCTGGAATCCACCAAGGTCAAAGTTGACCTCACCATGGGGACTCTGGAGATAAGTCAGCAGAGGGGACCTTAGGAGGGCCTGCTAAGACATAGCTGAACAGAAAGCCTGGTGATTTTGGCAAGGGTCAGGAAAGCACAAGTTTTGTTTGGAGTTCCATTATGTCAGGAGGAGAGAGATCTTCTTTTGTAGTTGCATGAAGCTTCTGTTTTTCCTTCACTCAGGTTTGATTAGGCAGTGATCCTGTTGTCTTGTCCTGCCACAATTACAGAGTGAGCCATGTGACTCTGGTATTCTGTGGCGCTATACTCAGCATAGGCACTTCAGGGCCTCACTATTGTTTTCCAGGACAACTGCCAGCTCTGGGTGGGGGCCGGTTGCTTTTTCCCTCTTGCTGTTTCTCTGAGACCTGCTAATCTCCTGCCCCCTTGGGTTCCCTGGAGTTAGGTTCTGGATTCTGGTTTTTCTAACCATTCTCTTTGTTTCTTTTAAGCACTTGCATGATTTCAACCCCCACCTCTATAGTGGTGACTTAGAGATACAAAGCTTCACTTCTGGCCTTTATACTACGCTTCCAAATTTCATATCCAGCCTCCAGCAAGATGGCATTGCCTGGCTTCACCCTCAAACCTCTGCTAGTACAGAGTTCAAACTTCTCCCACATCGGTGCCTCCTGCCTTTATCCTCCCAAGTACCAGCATTTCTGGGTCACCAAAATTAAAACTTCACAGCCACCCTGAGCTCTTTCTTTCTTTAGCTGCCTGTCTAAATCTGGTCATACAAAATGTTGCCACCCTCGTACCTCCCAAATATTTCTGCTCCTCCGACTCCACTCCAGCCCCGAGACCACACAGCTGGCTGCTAAGCACATCCTCCCAATCAGGGCTCCCTCACTCCTGTCCTGTTGGGGGGCCCCACACCTCCCACTGCAGGGCTGCGGGCTGGGCTCCCTGGAGTCACACACACACACAGCTGCCCATGGCCTGGCCCTGGTCACCTCTGTGGCTTCATCTCCTGTCATCTCCTCTTGTCTCACATTCGCTTCTATTTTTACTCCTCACACACACGGTTCTATTCTTATCTTTATTCTTGATGTTATTTCAGGAATACCTTTCTTTCCAGCCTCCTTCCGGTTCAACTGTTACTTCCTGCTGGTCATTTAAGATCGCTCCCTCCTGAGAAAATGTCCCTGGCTTTCGGCAGAGCCCCTGCATGTCCACCTCTAGTCTAAGGGACGTGTTGTCTACCCAGGGCTCTCAGGACACAGGTACTACACACTCTGTTCTGTACGAAGCTCGTGTTTGTCCCCATTACTACGTGATCCTTGAAGAAAGAAGCGTATCTTCTGCACTTTCATGTCTCTTATGACTTTTATAATGCAAACATTAAATAACTGGTGAGAATGGTACATGGATGGACAAATGGCTTTGTCTAAATCTGCCTCTAAGACTTCATCTCTCTTGAGTTCAGGGTATTCGTCTCTTTGCTAAAATCTTTGACAATGACCTGTGTAGAACCTTACACCTGGAAAGGGCTAGGGAAACAGAGGTAAGAGAAAAAAGTCTCAGAAATCAAAACTGAGCAGGCTGTGGAGACGGACACCTGTAATCCCAGCACTCCAGGAGACTGAGGCAGGAGGAGGGAAAGTTTGGGCCCAACCTGGGAAATTGGTTGACTTAGCAAGAACCAGTCTCAAAATTTTAAAAAACATAAAAAGGCTGGGGTTGCAGTTTAGTGGGAGGTCCCAGGTTCAAGCTCTAGTATAATAAATAAAATAAATGAAATAAAATAAACAGTAGATGGCAGTAGAACATAACATTTCATCATAACATTTGTGAAATTTAAGATTGATCAAATATTCGTTGCAAATGAAATCACATAGTGTGGTTTTAAAATGCCTTTGTGGTTTAGTTAGCATTAATTACACTACAGTGTGGTAATTATAATAAATAAAATGTGTCATCCTAATTACATTGTTAATAGGTGACACTGGGTGTAAGGTTTATAAGAACGCTTTCTATTTTCTCTGCAAGTTTTCTATAAATTTGAATCTGTCCCCAAAAATAAAGTTAATATTTAAAATGCCTCTATATTGCAAGTTTTCTATAAATTTGAACCTGTCCCCAAAAATAAAGTTAATATTTAAAATGCCTCTATATTGCTTGGAAAATAATTTTTCTCCTACAATAACTCTAAAATTTCCCCTATATAAAATTTGACATAAAATTGCAATATCAATAGTTATTCTTCAGATTTTAAAAATGAGTTTTTGGATATCCAAAATTAGACTATTTAAGTATAAATAGGTATAATTAAATATTTTCTTGCTCTGTTATGAACATAAATATAGTACTCCTTTTAAGAAATAAAAAAAGATAGAAGAAAGAAGCATTATGATAGTTATTACTATTAATATCCAATTGTCTTGTTGTGAAGTGCTGTGTTGCTTACATTATTCTGTTTTGATCTGCTTAGATCTGTCCTCTTTTGTTTTATTCTCGTTAAAATAAAAAAGATAGAAAATATAATGAAAAAAGCAAACCAGTCACTCAGACACAATTACTTTTTCTTCCTGCTTTGCTTTGCTTTGCTTTGCTTTGCGTTCTTTCATCTTGAAATGGGATCTCACCAGGTAGCTCAGGTTAGCCCTCAAGTTGGAATCTTCTTGCCTCAGCACCCCCGAGTGCTGGGATTACAGATCTACACAAGTTCGCACCAGCACTATTTTTAATCACAGAATTAAACTCCTGCTACCATTTCTAACACCCGGCTGGTGTGGCTAGGGAGACGGTGGTCTCCGTGTGCTCTGCACAGCTGAGATCTCCAGCGGGTGCCCAGCTCACGCCTCCTTCCTGATTTCTTCCTCCTTTTTTCTGGCTGTGTCCCAGCCTCTGCACTCTGACTGGTGGGTGTGTCAGGACCTGGTCCCTGCCTCTGTGACCTTCCGAGTTCTCTCTTTCAATGCCCCCATCACCAATCCTGTAGACACTATGCTAGAAACGTACATGTTCATTTCCTGTCCAGACAGGCTTCTTCAAGTTGGATGCATCTCAAATTTAAAGCACCAAAAACTGATCTCTTTCACCCCAAATCTATTCCTCTACCCTCTGCTTTGTTTTCTCCATATTAATCCGTGGTACCAGCATCAATTTGTTCTTCCCACCTTCCCCATATCCAACCTATCAAAAATCTAGCTGCCACCTGCAAAATGGACCTCAAGTCTGAGGCTTTCCCAGCTCATGTCACCCTTTAGCTCAAGCTCTGATGCCTTTCCCAGCTGGGCTGGTATAAAAGCTTCTGAGCTTCTTCCACCTCTGCCCCTTGGAGCAGCCAGGGATATTTAGGGTACAAACCCCTTCCCTCTTGCAGCCCTCAGTAATGCCCATGGCCCCTATGCTGAAACTGATGCCGCTTGCTGTGGCTTTGAGGAACTGCCAGGCCCAGCCGGGCCCTGGGAGAACTGGTGTGGCTTTCAGCTCCGGATAAAACTCAGATGGATGTGGATTTTAACTACTGAAAAGCATTTTTAAAATTCTATAATATCATCACCTACCCAGAGATAAGCATAGATAATATTCTGATATGTTTCTATATAACTGCACTTTTTGTTTTGTTTTTATATTTTGACACAGGGTGTTGCCATGTTGTTCCGGTTGACCTCTAGCTCGCCGTGTAGCCCAGGCTAGCCTTGGACTCCCAGAAGTCCTCCCACCTCAGCCTCCAGAATGCTGGAATTACAGGAGTGCACCACCAGGCCCGACTACTCTTCATTTTTATTTGTATTGTACACACTTTATTAAAAGTTGGGATTGAATTCTAAATATAACTTTATAGCCTGCTTTTTTTTTTCACTTAAAAAATATGAACATTTTAAAGTCATTGATGTGCATTGCCAAGGAATTCAGTTTCCGCTTGGTATCAGGAGCACTGATTCCTGGCTTGTCCTCGCTTTCCACTATGGTTATCTCTCCTGTTTAGATCTCTGTGTACCTGGTGGTTTTGCTCATCATGTTCATTTGTCAAGTGAACATTGCAGAGTCCCTGGGCACAGGAGCCCTGCACCGTGGAATGGTCTCAGAAGACAGAGCTGAGGGAGTCGGGAAGCCCAGCCACCAAGCGTCACCCACTCCAGTGTGTAATGTGTCTCTCTGTCCTCACGAGGGGACGTGCTGCAGTTGAGGAGCAGAGATGCTGGGGCCCAGGGCAGCCAGCGGGATTATGAAGTGAGGAGAGGGCTGGTGTCCGGCACATTGGTCCTCTGTCACCTCATTTCAGTTAAATTCCCGTTTGTACCCCTGCCCCCGGTCCGGAACAGCAGCGTTGCAAAGGGATCCTTGACGGCCTTTCTGTGCTTAGGAGCAAAGTACCTCTTGTTTAAAGTCGCTGTGGTTTAAACAGTGATTTAAGCAGCTCTGCTGAGCTGCTTTACATAGGATATCTGTAAAGCCTCACCAGGCCCTGTCATGCCCATCTACAGAAACTGGGCGATTACATAAACCACTGTAGTGAATCAAAGGATTCAAAGCTGCTCTAGGTGCCACTATACCCACACCACGTCCTCACCACCAGACTGATAGTACAATTCTCTGAGTTGAGCTATGAGCTGCTACATAGGCAGGGACAGCATTTGAAACCAACACGCATGTACAGTTCATGAAGCTTTGTGACAGATACATACATATGATCCTTAGAAAACAGCCAAATAGCAACATCTGTTCCCAGCTTTGAAAGTCACTAGACAAACAGAAAATGAAACGCTGAGTTCAAATAATATGTCTGAAACCTCAAGGTCCAATTAGAAATAATAAACAGTAATTTTAATCAAGTGCTTTATTGACATTATTCTATGTACTTAATATGTATCGATGTCCTTAATCCCAGATTAACTTTGTGAGGTAGCAACAGTTACTGTATCTAATTTGTAGCTGGAGATATTGAATCATGGATAATTTAAATTTCCTGTTTAAGGTCTCTTAGCATGTTGGTGTTAGAGCTAGGATTAGAGCCCAGACCAGCCTTCCAGCTCTGAGGCCTCAGATCCTAACTACTACATTTTTAATAATAATAATAATATCAATGAACTTTTATACAGTGCTCTCCATTATCCCAGGAGGATGCCTTCCAAGATGTTCAATAGGTACCTGAAATTGTGAATAGTACTGAATCCTATAAATGCTATGCTTTTATTACTACATATGTAACTTTGTTCAAGTTCAATATATACAGTACGAGAGTAGCAATTACTCATAAAATAGAAAAATTGAGATAACACACTATAATAAAATTCTTAGCATCCTTACTCTTATACTTTGAGGTTGTTGTACAATAAAAGTTATTGGAACATAAGCTCTGAAAAGCCACACTGCTGACCACTGCTGAGTGACTAATAGGCAGGTCAAATATACAGCATGGATGCGCTGGACAAAGAGATGCTTCACAGGCTGAGCAGAATGGAGCCAGGCGGCATGAATTTCCTCATACTACTCAGAGTGGCTTGCAATAGAAAACTCGGGAATCACCTGTTTTAGGAACACCATTTTTCATTTAATGCATTCTGACTATGGCTAGGTATAAGTAAATGAAACCAAGAAAACAAAACGATGGAAAGATAAGACTATGGTACAGCACGTCCCATGTTCCAGCCTTTGCTATAGTCACACAGAAATTTCTCTATGAGACAATTATTGCTTCTAGGTTATAGATAAAGAAGTGGAAGCGTAGGAAGTTCAAAGACTTTTCTTCGATAATACAATTAGTAAATGGCAGATCTGGGCCTCAAGCTAGAACTTGCATAGTCTGCATAATTAACTCTTAAAACTTTCCATTTTAGTGGGCATATTTTGAATGTATTGGAGCACATTTGAAATATATAGAGTATACTCAGTTATTGGTATGTTTTTTAAGACTTGGTTTATCACTCCAAACCCAATTCTATTGACTTGCTCACTTTTCCCCCTGTGTCTCTCTATCTCTGTCTCTCTCAATCTTTCTCTTTTTTCTCTGTCATTATAATGTAAAGATTTTTATTGTGCCCTGGGACTATTACAAAAATGTGATTATATAGCATAAGATTAATTCATCCTGGAAAATTTCCAAGAAGTATTCAGCTAAGACTTAATGTGTAACTCAGAAAACCACAGGTCCAGCTGGAGCTGCGTTGTGTTAAAATTGCACAGCATTCAGGCTGCTATCGGGCCAAGTGCTCCACAATGAGTGCAGGCCCAGAACAGAAGAAGCCACACCCTGAGGTCCCACTGCCATGGGGGGAGCATTAGTGAGCTGCCATTCTGCACCTCCCCACCACCCTGGGAACCTCAGATCAGAGGAACCCAGCTGCCCAGCCCAATCCCCTGCTCCATGGATGGGCAGCCAGTGCAGGAAGCAGCTGGGAATAAGCAACTGGCTGACCGAGAGGAAAACAGGAAAGTGTCAAGATGAAGGAGCAAGGTGCAGTCTCAGCCATCCAGCCCCACCCAGAACAAGTCCAGAAGATAGAGACACAAAAGAAATTAGAAGTCACCTACCTGAAATTCCTGAAACAATAGTAGGTAAAGAAAAGAAACAACTTGGCGCTCGTGTTGTTTGATTGACTTTGCACGCCCGTGTCTGGTAGTCTGAAAAACTGTTTGGAGGATAATAATATGCAATATAGTAAGTATTGTTGATTTCCCACTGCCTTGTTTTTTGAAATCCAATATCATTCTCATTGTGCTGTTGTTTTGTTTTATTCTCTTTAAAAAAAATCCCCGGCCTTGTTTCTTGGATGGGGCGGTGCTTCTCGTCTCAGGCTATGTTGCAGGAATGGTCACTGCATTCCCCTGGGCCGGGCACTTACACATGCACCATCTTCATCATGTTGCTCCGCCTCCCCGCACCCTGCTTCTTCTCCCTCCTTTCCCGGATCCCTATCCCCAGAGTCCACCTCCTTGTCTCTTAAGATCTCTCTCTGATTTTGTCCTTTAGCTGATTTATTCCTGGGTCTCTTTTAGAAAAGCCATGTCCCAGTTAACCTCCCACACCTGTGACTTTTTGGATTTAATCACAAACCTTGACCTCTGTTTCTGGTCCTGACACTGTTGTATTTGACGCTTTAGGAACATGGTGGAGTCTCTCAGTCAGGCTTCTCCTGCCTTCGTAGGGCCCCGAGGGAGGCCACGCACTGGACCCAAGCTGAGCTCCCAGCCTGGCGGTGCCTCTGGCCTTCACACAGGTCTGCGTTAGGCCCAAATAAGCTTCAACACCTCTAGCCTGGCTTGTGCTGCTGCCCTGGATTCCTGCAATACCCACCTCATTCCCCAGACTGGGTGTGTCTCGATTTCAGGGAACAGAACTCCCCAGCAATAACTCCTCTGCCAAGCAGGGAGAGTGCGAAAGGCAAACCTAATGTAAAATATATGAGTACTGTGTAATATCCGACACCTATGTTAGGGGAAATACTACAGCCTGAACTTGCCAGGGAGCGAGGTGCTGCTCTGTCCCGCCCTCGGGATGTGGAGTCGCTGACCTTCTCCCGCAGAGGGACCGGGGCCCCGCAGTCAGGAGGGTTATTAATGTATTAATGCTCAGTTACAGGGCTGGCTCTTAGCACGCCCATTTGACAAATACCCAGCTTCATCTTGCTGCAGATGAACTGGGGAGAAAGTAACCTTTCTCTCCATCACTGCGTTGCTGTCCCCACTTGCCTTCGTGGGACCCAGTGTGGCCTCTCTTCTCTGAGTGAAGCAGAGGCCGAGGCCCTGAGCTTCTCTCCACCCATGGGCTGAACACGCGCACATGCACGCGCACAATGCGCAGTACCGATAGAAACGCCTTGCTGAGTAAGCTAGCGGTAAACTTCTGATTTGAGGAAGGTAATAAGTTTATGAATACAGTGCTTTACTTCTTGTAGTTTTAAAAATAGTCTTCAGGGAGCATGACTGAGCCTCAGGAAATTTTTTAAAGTATCAAAACCTCAAATTACAAACGTGCATTAAAGCATAGTTATTTTATGTATTTATTCCCCTGTTTTTCTTTCTTTAATTTTTAAATTTTCTTTAGTATGTGTTTGCAGTACATGATGAGTATATTTACTGTGGGGAATCATGACACGGACATAAAACATCTCAGTTCTTTTTTAACCCTTCCCTTTCACCCCCTTTTTAGAATTTTTGTGTTAACACCCGGTTTATCTGTTTATTTATTTTAGCCAGGTGCAGTGGCACACACCTGTAATCCCAGCCCTCAGGAGGCAGAGACAGGAGGATTACTGTGAGCTCAAGCCCAGCCTGAACTGTACAGTGAGACCCTGTCTCAAAAACAAAAAACAAAAACAAAAAAACAACAAAAAACCACAACATATTTATTTTAGAAGTCCTTATCAATTATTTATCATAAGTACAGATGAACAGCTCTACTAATTGGCAAAAAAATTTTAAAGACAATTATTTTAAATCGAGGCACACTTTTAGATGCATTGTAAACATGGTTAGTTACTGTGAGATACTGTCTCTTACATTTTGAAAGATTTAAAGCAGTGCTTCTTTTAAAAATTTATGAGTCAGTCAAGCTTTTCAGGATATGGATTTGTAGCAAATGGAAAATAATATATTTCCCACCTCCGTTTCCCTTGGATTGACTGTCTCCAGTTTGGGAGACAGTTCACAGAGGAATGTACATGAAAACAAAATGCACTGCAAAGTACTATTATGGGGCGCTCAGCAGAGGTACCCTGAGCAGGCCTCCAGGGAGGACTGGAAAGAGGATGATCACATAGCAGATGCCATGGACTGAACCGTCATATCCTCCAAAATGCAGCCTGGTCCTCTGTGTGATGGTATTAGGAAGTGGGGCCCTTGTACATGGGATTAGTGCCCTAAGAGGAGATGGAGAGAATGCCTCTCTCCTCTTCCTTCTCCTCTGCTCCTCCTCCTTCCTCTCTCCCCCTCCCTCTCCCTCTCCCTCCCTTTTTCTCTCCCTCTATGTGAGGACACAAGGAGAAGATGACCATCGGCACCCCGGAAGAAGAGCCCCAATGGAATCTGCCAGAAGCTTGATCAAGGACGTTCCAGCTTCCACAACTGTGAGAAACAAGCACTTAGTACTTTGTGTAAGTCCCAGGCTATGGTACTTTTGTTATAGCCGTCTAAGCTGACTAAGGATAGCAGATATATTACTTTCCTGTCACTGTGTAACAAATTACCACAAACTGGGTGACTTAAAATAGCACCCTTCGGAATCCATAGATTTACAGCTCTGAAGTCCAGGCCAGCGGGGGCTACTATGTGGGTCCCTGTCTGTTCAGGGTCACACAAGGCTGAAAGAAGCCTGTCAGCAGGACTGGGCTCTTATCCAGAGGCTCAGGAGTAAACATCTATTCCGTGTTCATCCAGGCTGTCAGCAAAATCCATCCCTTTGTGACCATGCATCTGAGGGTCCCATTTTCTTGCCAAGTGTCAGCCAGGGCCCTTGATCTCTTTAGCTTCCTATAGCTTCACAGCTAGCGGCACCAGACTGAGTCCCTGTCACCCTGGACCTCACTGTGCTCCTCACCTGCGGCCACCTGCAGAGCACGGCCTTCTCATGGCTCATGTGACTTGGCTGTACCCACCCACGATCTCCCTCTTGCAGTGTAAGATAATGGGATGAGACGAGTGATACCTCATCACATCCAGGGTTCTACCACATTCAAAGAAGAGAGCTGTAAAGGGCAGAGGGACCATCATGGAATTCACTGTCATAGCCAAGAAGCTAATGGAGGAGGAATGAGACTGCATCTGAAAGGAAGGTCAGAGTTAGGTCAATAAATAGACTAGGAGTTGATTCCAGGGAGAGGAGCAGCTTATTCACTCAGTCGATATTTCTGTAGATATATTGATAGCTCAATGTTGGGACTAGATGAGCAAATGAGATGTGGCCCAGAAGGGCAAGGCCAGAGGTGGTGTTGCATGAGCTCATGTCCATGGCATAGGTTTGGGGGACATAGTTTCTCTAAAGAAGTAATACATAGTGGGTAGAGAGCAATGCGGGCAGATTTGTAAGACAATATGTTGATAGGTGAAGCTTGAAGGTTTTTAGGAAGAGTCAGAAAGTTTTCCCCAGCAGCCCATTAGCCTCTGCAAGGAAGCAGAAGAGATCTCCCTGAGATCTAAAGTGGTTCAAACCCATCTAGGGGACGGGAGTACCTCCCCAAACCAGTGGAAGGGAAAGCTCCCAGCATTCTTGAATTTTAAAGTACAGTGAGGGTGTACAGCCCCTGTGAGCCAATTTCCGTGCCGGATTGTACAACCATGAGGAACAGTGGCTGTGGGCACGTATGGAGGAGCCCCACACATGTCATCCGGCATCTCGTTTCACCACCCAGCACCTTGGCAGGAGGGGATATGAGCTGGGAGTTTGCGAATCTAGGCCGAATTTGGTGTGAATATATTTGACCAAGTTCGGTATCCTTGATCCACTTCTGTGGCCAGGGCGGGGACCTGCGGGATAAGCAGAGACGTCGTGAGCTGAAGCTTCCAGCCCGCAGTAGCAGCCATCAATGGAGAACCGTCTTAGACTGTCAAGTTCTAATAACTTGTTATGAGAGCTAATGATGCTTCTCAAGCTTCAGAAAAGTAAGGGGGTTAAGCACATGCACCTAGCATTTGCTTCTTAATTTCCCTGAGTTACTACAAAGTGTAAGGGTGGGCTGATAACCCAGCGAAAGGGCGGGTGTACAGAGTGTCTGCATTACCTTAGGAGCTGCAGCAAACAGTTCCCATATGTTTGCTGAAATCCTTCCAAAACCCCTGGGAGACAGACACTATACAGAAGCAGAGGCTCAGAGAGGTTAAACAGCACATCCAAGGTCTCATAGGGAGCAACTGGTCACCAGGACTGTGTGCAGGGTCTGTTGACAAAGCCTGTGTTCATTCAGTTGAACACCACTGCCTCCTGAGAGCATGCCTTAAAAGGAATGAAGGGTGGTTCTTATTATCATTTTTCAGAATGTTCAAAAATCTATGAACTAGTGCATGTTTATAGTTAGTTGCCTTGATGGCACTGTTTGAGATTAATTCACTGATCAGAGCACATTGTGAATAACCTCGGGTGAAAAGCATAATTACAACTGGAGAGCATGCCACTTAAGAAATCTCAAGATGTAGATAGTATTGTGTTGCACAGACCCCCGGATCAAAGCATTGGACAGCTCACACGAGCTGGGACATGGCCTAGTTGTTCCTCCAGCGTGTGGCTATTTGAAATTCCCTACAGAATATCTGGGCCACTGTGGGACCTAAACAACAGCCACTGGGACTAAACGGGCCCAAGATAGATATCGTCTGGGAAAACCGCCAGCACTTGGCTCGCATCTCTCTGGATAGGAAAGAACTAAAACTCAAAGGGAGAGAGGAAGAAGACAAAAGAAGAGACAAGAGAGAAAAGCCAAGAGGAGAAAAGGGGAGAGGCAGGCTGGCTCCCTACACTTGCTAAGTACAGTTGGAATGGATTTATGTGACCCCTGAAGGACCCCCAAAGACACCAGCCCCTGTAAATGCTGGTTATAAAACATATTTGACACTACCCCAAGCCACAAAGCAATATCACAGTACCCCAAGTCTCAATTTATTTCTGAGCCAACATTATGTTGAGGGCACTGAACTGGCAGGAACTAGAGTTTTGGTCTTGACTTTGCAATGAATTATACGACTGAGAAGAAGCTAAGCGTGTGGAATTAAATTTCCTCATCCTTAAGATGCAGGCACTGAATGAGCTAGCACAGAGCTATGAAAATGAAAATGGAGTGGAAAATGAAATCAAATACCGCAAAATCTAAGCCTGAAAGACATTTTCCCCCAAGACAGGAAGAAAATCATGGCAAACATGCTGAAGGTGATTCCTGAAACTTTTCTAGACAAATGAAGACATTTACCTCTTTATTGTAAAATTTTTGTTGATAAAAAAAATGAATTTGATATCTGACAGGCCTATCCCTAAAGATTTTTGCATTCCAGGATGAGGGGAGGAGAAATACCAGATGTCTAAATTTGTAAAAGTTATAAATCAAGGTAAAAAAATGCAGGCAGATATATGTGCCACCCTCCAGGCTTGGCAAGCATAGCTTCCTAACAACCTGGAGGGCAGGCTTTGGTTGTAAAATCACGGAGAGCTGACTCCAATTCCATTCTCATTTTCCTTCCCTCTGCTGCTGTCTATGCGGCCATCCCACCTGCAAGGCCCTGTCCTGGCCTCCTGTGAACAGCCGTGTCCTTTCTACACTTGGACCTGGGGGTGCACACTCAGCACAGGATTTGATCCTTGCAGGGTTGGAGCCAGGATGGGGCTGAGCAGGCTGGAATTTAGGGACCTGGAGCATGGCTTGTGCAGGATGGAAATGTGCCTTTAATGACTCCATGTCCTGTGGGGAGGGGACAAAGGAGGGCCAGGACTGGGCTCTGGAGAGCCAGGCTAGGGCAAGGGCTCCTTGGGTCCTGGTCTGGGCCTGGTCTGAAAACACTAGGCTTTTCAACATACCCTCTCTGTTCACCTGTTCTGTCTTGTGGCCATGGTGTGACATTATAGTTGTGCCTCCTTGGAGCCCCACTCACTCAAGAGGAATGTCACTTGTGCCCTACACACCTCTCCCCATATTCTCTGCTTTGATTTTTGTTGTTGGTGTCTTGTGGTGCTGAGGATGGAGTCCAGCCTACTACTGAGCTACATCTCCAACCTGTTTCTTCTTTTCTGATTCAAATATATCTTTCTATGCCAGAGAAAAGACTGAAAGAATCTAAGATATGTGCTAACACTGATTGTTTCAGGTAGCAAATATCAAAGGCTTTTATTTGTACTTTTTAATTCATCTATTCTTTTCTGGATATTTTACTAAGAATGTATCGATTTTAAAAAGTCTAAGATAAGTGATTCCTTCCCAAGTTTCCTTTCAATGAAGTACATTCAAGCACTGCTTTGGGGAATTAATAATTTTTCAATATTGGTAAACACTATTCTACTCCTTTCATGGAGTTACAAAGCAGAGCCCCATGAAAAATAACCCTAGTTAACCATTCTCCTACCAACGGACATTTCAGTTATTACCTGTTTTCCACAATTATAAGTAATGGCACACAAATGTCTTCACTTCTCAAGTATTTCCTTGACCTAAATCATTAGCAAGAACATTTTGTGTCAAAGATGACGTGTTTAAAATTGCTTGACAAAGACAAATTGATCTCCAAAAAAGGTGATGCCCATTTTCATTTCCACTAAATGTATATGTTTGCTGATATTATTGTTATGATTGGGATCCAAAGTACTTCCTAAAAGATTCACTGGGTTGAAGTTTTGGTTGCCAGAAGATGGGTTGAATGAAGCGATAGATAGTGAGGGTTCTAACTTCATCAAGCTACTATTTCTTTGATGAGTTCTTTATGAATGGGCTTATTAGGAGGTGGGACCTTATTGAAAGAAGTAAGTCATCAGAGACATGCCTTATAAGGGTAGGTTTTACTCCTGGTCCCCTCTTCTCAGATTCTTTCACTCTCTCTTTGCTTCCTGGCTTTTATGGGTCAAACACCTTCTTTCCCAGATCCTTCTGCCTTGCTTCTGACTGGTCACAGACCTACAAGCAACGGAGCCAAGTGACCATGGACTGAAGCCTCAGCAACCATGAGCCAAAATAAACTTTTACTCCTTCAAATTGTTTTTCTCAGGTGTTTTGTCACAGTGATGAAAAACTGACTAACACAACAATGCTTTTATTTTTTTCTTTGTGGTTTTCTTTTTTTCTTTTTCAAATCCATTTTACTCAAGGATAAAAAGAAGAAGAAAAAAATTACAACAAAATTTTAAAACATGTCAACTGGGGCAACAATGGCATATACACTGTGCATTGTCATCCCCAAATCATTCTAACAATGCTTCATTTTTACCTGTCTAGGTTAAATATTATGGTATATATTCCGTTTTATTTTCAGCTCAGTTTGAGTGAGTGGAACTTGTACGTGTGAATAGTGGACATTTATTTGTACCTCTTAACCATTTAAAATGAAGGCTCTGCACAGCACTGAGTTCAAGGTTACCACTATTTAGAAAACACAGGAAAGCAATTTTTCCTTCAACACTTCGGGTTTATGAATGTGGGGTGTACACATGCATACATACACACATAGGGAACTAGGTGCAGTCCCACACAGGGAAAATTCCGTTGCTTGTCATAAAATCCAAACTCCTGTCTGAGACCTACAAGCCAGCTCCTCTGACATCCTCATGCTACTCCCTCACTAAGCCTTCTCCTGCCTTCCTGTCTGTCCCACCGACACACTGACACCCTCGCTGTCCCAAAGTCTCGCCACTTCCCTCTGCCTGGAGCACAGCTCTCTGAGCTCTCTGCTCTCACACCTCTCCATCTTCACCAGTCTCCCCTCCCACACACACACAGAGTTAGTGGGCACATCCTCCAGTTTATGTCATTTAACACTGTTTACATGTCAAGGCTGCTAAGCCTGCACAAACTCGATGTTGCTTTACTGGGGAGCCTCCTAGGGTTCAGAAGAAGTGTTAGGCTCACAGTTGGGGTTTATTACAGTGAAGAGATACAGGTCAACATCAGCAGAAGGAACAGATATAGAGAAGACCAGGCACAGGCTTCCAGGACCCCCTCCCAGTCACATAGAAGCGTGTTTGGTCCTCCTTCCTCTTGGTAACTGTGTGACTGCACAGCAAACATTGTGGGTTGGAGACACAACACCGCAGTCACGGCATGGAGGGCAGTCCCACAAGTTTGCAGTATCCAAATCTGACTTTTAATATGCTGACTCCAGTGTCTCCTAGAGGTCAAATGGATACAGCATTGCCTAAAGCCTCAGGCAGTCACAACAATCACACACGTGTTTAAGACAGATAATAATTACAAGGATCTTGGGGAATTTGGTACATATGTACATCGCATCATGATCATTTTTATCTCCCCTTTCCCTACACATCCACCTCTTTCTCACTATCCCAAATCTCCTTCCTATCTTCCTGTTCCTATCATTAGGCAGGATATCCCAGAAGCTTACGGGTGACTTCTCAGAGCTGACCAGAGCCAGACTCCTGAAGGCTTGTCTTTGAAAGATGCAGGGCTTGAGCACATCAGCTGGCAGAGTTAGCTCTTTACTGTGCATTCTGAAATCACTTTGTTCATTCTCTGCTTGCTGAGTGCCTCCCTGCTTGGAAGACAGTTCAGTGAAGGCAGAAGACCTTGTCCAAGTCCTCCGGTACCACACACCTGGATGCACACAACAGATATTGTTAAATGAATAAAGGAAGGAATGAATGGAATGTTGAATAAGAATTTACTATAAGTTCCTTTTGCCTAAGCCCCTTATAGGATTTTATCATCTGTACACACCTTGACAGTTTGGAAAACAGTTGTAAAATATTACATTTTAATAGAGGGAGCTAGTTCTTTAAAGTTAAAATTAGCCTAAAATTCCAAGCATTCCTTCAATCAATTTTTAAATTCCACAATTATTTGACTTGACCTGAAAATTCTATCTAAACATGTCAGAAGTTTGAAAAATAATTTTGGCACTGTAATGAATCTCACTTTATTGCCTTTCTCAAATTATAGTAATAATTCTACTATAATGTTTCCTGAAACATTTATGAATGCCTTGAACTTACATTTCAGTAGCATCTTAATCTCTTGAACTTCTTGATGTGGAAATACCTTCTTATCTAATGTTATCATTTATTACAGGGTATGCCAGTGAGTGCAAAAATAATAAGAATCCTTTCGATAAAGGGAAAAAGTCTCCAGTGTAAAATAATTTTGCTTTTTTGGGGGGTGGGGTGTTTCATGATTGCTTTACCTAATGCCTAGCTTGTGCCATCTGTTCTGGCCACTAATTATAAGAGACTGGCAAACAGCCCCCAAATATATAAGAGAGTAAGATGATTTAAAATCCCTGTATATGTGTCATTCATTTTCAAAATGCTCCTAAAACACATTATTATTCATGATTCAGGCACAAATTATAAAGTGAACAGGTCACACACAAACAGAATAATTTGTCCCACAGCTAACGCGATGCTGGGTTATGGCTCCATTTGAAGTCAGTAGTGTTTTCAGCATGAAACAGAATGGAAAGTAAATTATTTAAGGACTAATGTTTATGGCAGAGTTGATAACACAGAAATGAATAGTTTCAACTGCATTCATGTTGTGTTTTGAGATGAAAGGGAGTATTAGAAAGAAAGAGAATATGAGGGTATATATGAGCTCTGCTGATTTGCATAATCAAGAACAATAAATCCAGTTGTAGCAGAAGAAATCCTACTGCTGACAATGAATTTAAGCCTAACTGAATCCCACAGCCTCAGCATATTCATGCTGTTCCTGTGTAGCCAAGAGACAGTCCTCTAGTTTTGCTGTCCCCTAAGGAATCAAATATTAATATAAGAGATGCTATGCTAACCCTACACTTAACTAACAGTGAGGATCACCTGGGTTCTCGTGTAAGCTTATAGCTCTGTAAGCTTCATGCCTGCAGAATGGTTCTGTAATGGTGGGTGTTATGGTTTATATTACCATGTCTCCCTGAGCCTCATGCTCTCATAGGTAGGCTTTTGGAAGGTGATTAGATGGGGGGGTGCTACCTTGCTCTGAGGAGGTAGGATCTGATCAGAAGAGGCGGCTCACTGGGGTGCATTTCACTTCCTGGCTCCATGCTTCTCTCTCTCTCTCTGCTTCCTGGCTGCTTGCAATGAACAGCTTTTCCTCTGCCAGGCCCTTCTGCCAGGCTATTTCTTCTTGGATGCCAGCTGATCACTGGCTGAAACACGAGCCAAAATAAACCTCTCATCCTTCAAGTTGCAGGTATGGGATATTTTGTCTCAGTGACAAATAGTGACTAAAGCAGTGGATGTGACATAAGATTTATTTTCAAACAGTATGCTGGGATGATAGGAAGCGTTTCAGGGAAAGCATGCCATGTGGCTTCCCAGGAGGCCAGGGAATGAATTTCCCAAGAACTTCGTGTGATTTTTGTAGGGAGATAATGGGAATCCTCTCAAAGGGATCCGTCTCTGTCACTCAGGATGCCAGCACTTCTAGAAAGTGTTTCTACTTGAAAGGCTCTTTCTGGTAGGTAGCAAGGAAGGGTTTTTCAGGCACAGTGACCAAACATTGCCATTGTCTGGGACTGAAAATATCTCCAAGATGTGGGCATTTCAGTGCTAAGATGGAGATAAACTCATCTTCCCGTGGTGTCAGGCAAAGTGGTTTCTCTAGTGACTTAGGAAAGAGAGATGTTGATGATGATTAAAAAATAAATAAATAAAAATAAGAAACAGAGGTCGAGGCTTTCGCAGGGATGGAATATTATTTGTATCCAAAGGCCCAAAAGTATGAATAATACCCTATCTAAAACAAAAGTGTGTGTGTGTGTGTGTGTGTGTGTGTGTGTCTCAGGTTCTTCATGTTGTTAGAACAAAGTATCAAACTGGGTGGGTGAATTTCGAGATAGTAAGCATTTCTTTCAAAATGAGGAGAAAGACAAGGGTGGAAGCCCATATGCAACACTGTACCGGGGGAGTCTCAGTTCAACTCATAGACAGCGGATGATGGACAGATGACAGATGATAGACAGAGAGATGGATGGAAAATCAACGGCAGGTAGTAGTAAAAGAAGTAAATTGAAATCTTTAATGGTGGATGACATGAGCATCTATTTGGAAACTGTGAGAAATCTTCCCCACTAGTTAACAATTGAATGGTACAGCTTTGTAGGACAGAAGATCAATGTATAAAAATCAATTGCATTTCTATATACAAGTAACATGCACTTGGAAATAAAAGTTTAAAATACAATTTATGGTAGCTTCAAAAGTATTAAATACTTATAGATATATTTAGTAAGTTATCTACAAGCCTTACATGATGAAAATCACAAAACAGCGCTAACAGAAATAAAAGGAGGCCAATATGAATAGGGAAATAGGGTATTCTGATGGGTGAGAACACTCAACAGTATGACTGTATTAATTTTCCAAAAATGTATTTGCAAATTCAACACAACCCTAAATAAAATCTTGAGGAAATGTTTGAGCTGAAATTGGGAAATGATTCTAAAATTTATGCAGAAATGTAAATGGCTTAGGATAGTTAAACAACTGATGAAAGTCTTATACAACCTAGCTGAGTTCAGGAAGTGCTAGATAGCTACAGTGATCATCCCAGTGTGGTACTAGCATAAATATAACTAGAGAGATCAATAAAATATACCATATTGATTAAGAGTTGCCTAGAGAAACAGAACCAATAATACACACACACTCACACACACACACACACACACACACACACACACATTTGAGAATAGATTCACATGATTATGAAGGAACAAAGTGCAACATTCGGCTATCTGCAAACTGGACAACCAGAAATATTCATAGTATAATTCAGTTAGGACCTGAAGGCCTGAGAACCAGGAGAGCTGATGGTGTCCCCCTCACACTGAGGCCAAGTCCTGAGACTGCAGTAGGGGTAGAGGACACTGGTGTACGTCCTGGAGATTAAAGTTCCAACAATGAGGTGCTCTGGTGTTAATAGACTGGAGAAGAATGTTCTAGCTCAAGAACAAAGAGAAAATTCACCTTTCTGAGATGTTCTGAAGGTTCTACTGAGCTCTCAAGAGCCCAAATGATGCTCATCTGTAGTGGTTCAGATCTAAAATGGCCCCCAAAGGCTCTTGTGCTCGAAAGGTGACTGAATTACATGGACGTTATAGCTGACTTGCTGTTCAGAGGTGGGGTCTGGATGGAAGAGGAGGGTCACCATGGGTGTGACCTGGCACTGCGTATCTCCCTTCCAAGCTCCTCCGGTGACTCTGCTTCCTGGGCACCATGATGCGAGCAGCTTCTCCGCCAGGCCCCTCTGCCTTGCTGTCCTTGCTTGGAGCCAGCCGACTATGGACTGAAATTGAGCCAGAATAAACCTCTTAGTCTAAGTTGTACGTGGAGTATTTGTCCAAGGGAGAAAGAAAAGAACTAAGATACCACCCATACTGGCAAAGATGGATTTTGTTGACTCAAACATACTATTTCAGTGCTAACTTCTGTCATTAACAATCCTCCAAACACACCCAGAAATAATGTTTTACTAACCTCTGGCCATTCCTTAGGCCAACTTGATACATAGAATCCAATGTCAAGTAGACCATCACTTACAAGATCAATTGGTATTTTACAAAGGAGCCGAAGTAATTTAAGGGTGAGAGAGAAGTATGTTCAACTAATGATGCTCAAACAAAAACAAATGGTAGGTAGAGGGGATCCACTGCTTGTGGGCATGAGGAAACTCTTTCGGTGGTGAATTTGTTCTGTATCAGATATGGTCATGGCTGTATGACTGTGTAGTTCCTGACTTACAATGGTTTGATTTATAAATCTTTGATTTCACTATGGTGCTAGGGGAACTTGACCCTCCCCAGTGTGCTGGTTACTAGGCCCAGATGTTTGGTAGATAAGTGTAGTAAATGTATTTTTGACAAATGATGGGTTTATACAGATGTGACTCATCATAAATTGAGGAGTGTCTTATGTACTTGCCAAAGCTTAGTGTTCAATTAAACTTGTGAATTTTATTGTATGCAAATTTTACCTCAACATTGCTGATTAATTGAGTCATAACGGAGGAAGTTTTACTTGTGGATGGTTTCTGTGGATAAAAGATTTCGAAATAAATTTAAATTTGTCCCACTTGTCATGGCTTACAATATGCCACGTTTCTTTTAAAAAGCAGCACAAGTTTAGGAATTTTTTAAAAAAGTATTAACTTTTAAATTAAATTTTTCAAATAGTATTACAGTCTGCCCCTTCTCTTTACTAATCAGCCCATACCTGGGATACTGTGAGCTCCTCTGAGAGGTGCATTAATAACTAGGAAGCATGAGTAGGGAGAACTCAACGTGTTTTGATCCAGAAACCCTAACTAACCAGGACAATTTAGGGCCGGGGATTTAGCTCAGCGGCACAAGTGCTTGCCTGGCAAGTGCAAGGTCGTGAATTTGACCCCTGATACCAAAAATAAATAGATAAATAAATAACGACAATTTATTTGTCATTGGGGGGTTTCATTGAATCACTGTATAGGGAAAAACTACATTTATCTTATGAAATTCATGATTCTCTATGTATTTAAGTTCCTTCGATGCTGCAGGCATTGTAGTAGGCATTAATAATGTGATAGATAACAGGAAAAATTCTTGTTATTATGTAGAGACAGATCTTTTTGTTCCATACAAAGCATGATTACTTTATAAAAGACATAGGACTCAGTCTCATGAGTGAATACTGTGTTCTCATTTGGTAGGGTTAAGAGCACTTTGTTCTGCGTGGGAGGTAGATTGTCTCTGAGTTCCATCCAAATATGGTTCTACAGAATTACGTGGAACAGAAAATAATTAATGTAGTCTTACTAAAAGATTATGCTTTAAAATATTTTATATTGAAAAAAATGTATGTTTCCGATTAGGAATGCAAAATATGCACATTATGTTACATACAATTAAGATGAAAAATAATTGATAATGTCACCACCCTGAAATGACCACCATAATGTTGTATTCCTCTCCTTCCAGAATTTTTTTACCTCCCACAGAGATAGAAACAACACAATGCCATCCTAGTGTACATTTCTATTTTGCATGGCATTCTCACTTGAAACAGATTATGAAGCTAAAACATATTATGAATAGAGACTGGTGTTATTTCATTGAATAACACTGTGTTGCGTGGATGTACCACAATTTGTTAATAGACACTGGACATATTTAGATGTTTCTCTGATGATCTGCTTTGTCAACATTGCCAAAAATGGAATTGTGTGTGTATACACATGGAAATTACAAGTTGCCTTTCAGAAAGAAATTGTGTTAATCTCTGATACTCTGAAAGAGAAATGGTTGTAATCTTTCTTTGATTCTAGTGATATCCACTCATCATTTATCTATCCAAAAAGTATTTCTTGCATAAAGGCAAATAAAAACTGCATTAATCTTCTCCCAGGATCCATCCCTCTCTCTCTCCTTTGCCTGCCTTGTTTTGGGATCTCTGATGAATTAAAAGATCACAAATAAATTAATTCACCAATGTGATGAGTGCTATGTTGGTGAATCGGTACAATGACATATAAATAAAAATTGACATGATAATTATTTGGATCTTAAGAAGTCAGGGAAAGCCTTCCTGAAAGAATAGTGACTGAGTGGTGCAGGAACTGCCTAATCAAGGGAGCAGAGAGGAAGCCTAGAGTCAGAGCAAAGCGAATTCCAGGAAGAGCAAACTGTGTGTGCACAGGAACCGTGCGTGTTCTAGGAGCAGGAAGGATGCGATATGAATGGTTATGATGGAGCCACACACTGGCTTGTAGTTTATATTAAATTCATGTCTGAAAAAGGCCTTATCTGTTCTTGTATATTATAGTCTTATAATCTGTTGGTGATGCCTGTTAAAGTATTTTGTTCTTTATCCAGAAAGCCCTGGGAAGTCATTGGGTCATTTTCAGCAAGAGCATCATGTAAGATGTGTGTTATGAAAACAATTATTCTGGCTTAGGGCTGGAAAATGTTTGGGGGAGCCAGGCAGGCTGGTCCAGAGGCCACTGCGGTGTCCTAGGAGAATGATGGCCTGGCCCCACATGGGGTCAGTGGAGCTAGAGAGAAGAGAGTGGACTGTGGTCCTTGTGGATTCAGGATGGCGAAAAACTGCTCACTGTGGCAAGCAGGGCTCTGGTGCTGCCTTTCCAGAGAGCTCTGAAAGAGGCCCACCCTTAGGAGAAGTCTCCTGCTCCATCCTGAACACGCAGCATCAGCCTTTTTCACTAGTTGGTTGCTCAGGTGTATTGTTTCTTACATATACTAACCTCTTGCTGCACAGCTATCTCTGGTGTTGAACTTTTCCTTACACACGTGATGCCCCATTATTGAGGACATTAAATTCTCGTCACATATGTGGCAAATGTTTCTCTCAACTTGTCCACTTTCTGGTCATTTGCTTTTGGCTTTGTTTTTGATGTTTTTATGCAACCTATACATTATAAATCTTATTGCATCTTAGTTTTTGAAATTAAACTATAGACATCGCAGATTATAGTTATCAATCAGACTTTTTCATCTATGGGATCTGTATTTAGCAAATCTTTTCTGAAGGATCTGGAAACACAGCTCCATAACAGAGTCCTTGCCTAGCCTGCGTGAGGCCTGAGTTCCAGCCCTAGCATGAAGGAAAAAACTTCTCTATAGAAAGAGAAAAAAAAAAAAAAAGAACTTACATTAAGATATGAATAACCTTTTATGAGAATGGCAGGAATTGAATTTTCCTTGCAAATGTCAACTTGGTCATTTCCTCATGTGATATTTCACATATATGGATCACTTCCCAATAAACAATTTAGAATGGTTCCTTTCTTAGAAATCAGGCACTTGCCAATGTCCCAAGAATCAAACCATGTCTTCCTCCAGCCCGTCAGCTACTGTTATTAAGAGAAGTGTTGTGTATTCCACACGTGATTCTGAAGCTCACCCAGACCTTCACATCTTTGTATTTCTACATTTTATTACATTATGCATTAAAAGAATTAACATTTCCAATTAAAATCTTAGAATAAAATATTTAGAAACTACTCCACATGTGAAGGTTCCCCGACTTATACATTCTTTCTAATAATACTATGAATGACCAGCACCACTCACCTACAAACTATTCTGCTGTCTCCAATGCCCAGGAACCCTTCCTGTCATTGACACTGTGGTTATACAGCCTTCCCAGGACCTGGGTCTGCACTCTCTCCATCACCTTAGCCTGCCTTGTTTTAGGACCTCTCTAGCCAACAGAGCCCCAACCCATTCTTCCCCACTGCTAAAAGCATCAGAGATCCAGGGCATAGGACTCGACATGTGGGTCAGAATGGTCAGGTCTCTTCTCTGGGAATACTAAGGAACACTGAGGAACAGGTCAGCCAGGTGATGGATTAAAGATGTTGCCACTTGCCAGAGAATGTAGCCACCATTTATAACACTCCTACAGCTGGAGAGTTCCCTTCTGCCTCGTGTGTGTTAGAACCGTGAGCTTCGCAGGGCCATTAGCTTTTATTTTAAAACAGTGCACAGGGCTGAGGATACAGCTCAGTGGCACCAGCACCTGCCTGGCAAGCGTGAGGTCCTGAGTTTGATTCCTGGTACCAAAATAAAATAAAATAATGTACACCTTTTTCCTCCTAAATCAAAATATAACTGAATTAAGGGAAAATCACCTATATTTCCTTAATAATCTCTCCAGCGTTAGTTGAAGCAGAAACATTTTGCAGAGTAAATTTCCAGATGGAAGTACATCACAGCAGTGCTCCAAAGACGACACTGGCATGTCTCCGATTACTGCCCAGCAGGAAATTTGTATTTCTTTTCCTGGAACCAAAAATTTTGTCTGCATTAAGTAGGTCCAGTGTTAGAAATCTCCACTTTTAGTGGGCAGAGGGTGGACCATGCCTGTAATCTCAGCACTCTGTGAGGCTGAAGCAGGAGGATTATGAGTTCAAACCCAGCGTGGGTGATTTAATGAGACCATGCACCAAAATAAAAAGGTTTGAGAATATAGCCCATCATGAAGGTCCTGGGTTCAATCCCTAGTACAAAAAAAAAAAAAAAAAGAAAAAAAATCTCCACTCTCAGGACTTGTCCTTCCCTCCGGCCAGATGGCCTCTCAGTGGTGAGTGTGCACGTACTGTTTAGCTGTGTGTGGGGACTCCAGAGTCTAACCCATGCACAGCAGAACTGACATCAAAGGAGCAACACGTAACCATTGTGACCCAAGCTCCCTCCCGCAGGTGAGGGATGGCCTCCCTGCCAATCCCTCCGAATTCTACCCGCAGCCACAGGGCGGAGCCTGTCTGAGATGAGGAGGCAAAGCCCACCCTGCTGGTTCACGGCTGAGCCAGTTCCGGTTCCGGGAGGGAAGACTGCTCTTCTCCCAGGTCACTAAATGATCAAGTCTGCCAGTCTTTCTGACTTTGCCATCAAAACGTGCTTCCAGATCTAAAAGGACACCTATTCTCGCTAATTTAAATAGCTTATTTTTCCCATAGTAAATGGAAATTAAGGTTTAAATACAGAAAAAAAAACATCTAATAGGTACAGAAATATATATGGTTCCAGACATGTAGAGCAATGGAATGGTTCACACAGCCATTTAAATCTATTCTGTGTGAATAACCACAATGTACCAGGCATGGCCTGAGGCATCTGGTATCCACCACAGACAGACACAGTTCCTGCCACCTTGGCTCTTCAACTGCTTGTACCTGGAAGAGATACCTGAGCTGGAAAGAAGGCAGCAAAATTACAGCCCATCGGCTCCGAGAGTAGATTTGATCACTGAGCAAGAAAGGAGAGAGAGGAAAGAAGACGGTGAAGACTGAGGCATGAGGAGACACTCATGTTACAAGTCTTAGCAGAGAAGAGACAGAGAGCCAGAGGAGAGGGTGAATAAAGTATTCAGAAAACAGGAAGAGGGCTGAGGAGGCAGCTCAGTGATAGAGCACTTGCCTTGTGTGTGTGCCTGGCTCTGGCTCCCATGTTCAGCACCATTCCAGAAAGAGAGAGAGAAAGAGAAAGAAAGAAAGAAAGAAAGAAAAGAGAGAGAGAGAAAGAAAGAAAGAAAGAAAGAAAGAAAGAAAGAAAGAAAGAAAGATGTGGTTTTGCAGAATTCAGTAAAGTGTGGTTTCCGGGATAGAGTAGCCATCAGTGACAGCAGATACTATTAAGAGTTAAAAGATAATAAAAGCTTTGCTGAACGTATTTAACGAAAAGAGACACCGCAGGAGGGGCAGGGCCAGGACCGGGCAGCTAGCCAAGTCCTGTGGCACAGGATGCATCCGGGAGGACTGCCAGGAACTTGCCTGGGACCTGGGACCTGGGCCTGCTCCCACCTCTTGGCTCTCTCCAGCTCGATGCTCAGATCAGTGGTCAGATAGCACCCCTGCCTGAACCCCAAGTCTGGGTTTGGTGCCCTCTGTTTTTGTACGCTTCCCTTCACAGCAAGGGTCATATTCCTTTCCCAACTGCAGCCAGCAGCATCCTATCCTATAAGCTAAGGCTGAAAAGATCATTTTTGGGAAAGACGTTGGGTCTCTCACAAAATTGCAATAGAAAGGCTGAAAAAGTAGACTTAGAAAACAGATCCAGGGGAGGGGAAGCGATGGTAACAGAGCCTAGGTCGCCTCTCCGGGTGGAGTGGTGGGCTAATCACTGCACAGTGCCGGCTGCTCTGCCTCTGGGCTACAGTGTGACCAAATTCCAAACTATCCTCCCATGCTGCCACTTGCTAAACTATTCCACCTTCCAAATAACACAGGTGAAAGACTGGCCGTGGTGATGGTGCACACCTGTAATCCCAGAATCCTGTGAGGCTGAGGCAGGATTAGAGGCCAGCCTGGGCACATACTAAGGAATTCATTGAGAGTAGATCCTGAAAATAGAATTTCTTTATATAGGGAATGAGCATATTTACTGGTAATAGCAACCTTTTTCATGCTGCTTATACTTATTTCTGTTCCATCGGCAGTTTACGCATGGCTTCACACCTCCACCAGCACTGGAGAATCCAGTTTTGTATTCCTGTCTCTATGGCAGGTGCAACAGAGGTCGAAGTGGTCTCCACTTAGGGGTCCTGGTGACTGCTCTGCCTGAGCTGGGTCGCACTGTGCTCAGGATGCTTCCATGAGACAATGGTTCATCCACTCACTTATCTTTCTGTTAAGCTGTCTGTCTTTTTCCCAATGGGCTTACAGGAACTCTTTATACACACTGGACAGGAACCGTTTGTCAGTTTGTCTTCCAAATATCCTCTCCCAAGTTGGATTGCCCTTTGACTTTTTACTGGTGTCTTTTGATGAGTGGAACTTCTTAATTTTAATGCAATCAATTTCAATTCTCTTTTCTGATTTTTGTGCGCTTTCTGAGATCACAGAGATAGTTCCTACTGTTCTCACTGAATGGTCTTCAATTTCAATCTTTTCCAGTCTTTCCATATGAGGATTTTGTTTTGTTGCTTTTTAGGTGTAAGATCAGGGATCTATTTCTGTTTTTCCTATTTCTTATCCAGTGGTCTTGGCATCATTGATTAAAGGACAAATCACCTTTCCCTGCTGAACCACTATGACATCGCTGTCCAATACTAGATTTCCATATATTCAAGGTCTGCCTCTGCCACTCTGTCCTGTGCCAACCCCACATTGCCTTTACTATAATTTGATAGTATTTTTTAAAAATTCTGCCAACTCATGACCCTGGCTTTGTACTTTTGCTCTGAAACAGTTTCACTCTTTATCAAATGAATTTTAAATTCAGTAAAACCTTTTGGGAATTTCACCTGACTTGCTTTTTATCCAATACCCATTTTTCTTTCCAGAAATGAGGTGTGTCTGTCCATGTATTTAGATCTCCTTAAAGTTCCTCTCTGAAAAATTATAGTCCACCAAAAGGACCTGCTCATATTTTCTTACATTTATTTCCACATGTTTTATATTATTTTATGTCATTACATTTTCTCCTGTTGAGTAGAAATTCAATTATCTCTTTATATTGATGTTACCTCTAGAAATCTTGTTAAACTGTTATTAATTTGACAGATTCTTTTAATTTTCCATGTAGATAATTGCATTATCTGTAAAGGTTAATGACTCCATTCATTCCACTCCTAATTGTTGTCCTTCTTTTACTGTTTCATTCTGTGGACTAGGATTTTTATCCAATACACACTGTTGAACAGAAGTGGTACCAGAGCATTCTTGTCATCTGATGCAAAAATCAAAGTCCCAAATGGACACATCTGATTGGCCAAGTTTATGTCATGGGCCCTTCTGATTTCCAAAGAGTGAAGAGGAAAAATACCATATGGACTATGCTTTAGCTTCCAGGATATGATGTAGAGATGTTTTTTCTATTTTCATGGGAATGCTTCTCCAATCAGAAGGATATTCAGATGCTGAACAATGGAAAATAACTTGTCATTGTTTATATACTTAGTCAACCTAATCACATGCATAGTGATATGCCTATGAGATAATTTTTTCTTTCTTTCAAATGGAAATACTAAGAACACATATGTGATGTCAGAATTGGATATTCTCCCAGTTCCGTACCATCAACAGAAGCTCCTGGAGTCTGGTGCAGCATCCTAGGGGATGTGTGACTTGGGGGAAGGACCAGGAGGTACATTCTGAAGGATAGGAATCCCATGTCAGTGTGACTCACAGAAGTGGCTCTTCAGTCACGTCCTCAGCAACTCCCTCCCTTTTTTCTGGGAGTTTACCTACCTCTGCTCCCTCTGTGATCACCTATGGCTTCAGCCCATGTTTTTCTCTGCCTTGGCTGTGATGAGGCAGAGCACTTTCCCCCTGGTCCTCTTGTGATTTCACAGCTGTAAGGACATTCTCTTGTCACCCAGTGAATACACTGGGTGAGGCAGCTGTCCTTCATGATAACAAAATACTCAGGAAGACCAACTTATAAAGAAAAGGTTTATCTTGGCTCACGGATTTGGAGGTTTTTATAAGCTGGGCCCATTGGGTCATGTCTGTAGTGAGGGAGTCCAGCATGGTGGAGTAAGAAATGGAACAAAATTCTCATCTCACAGTCAGGAAACAAACCAGTAAATAGCAAGAGCCAGGGTTCCATGGCCCTTTTCAAAGCTATGCCCCCAATGACCCAAGGAATTTTTACAAATCTGAAAGCCTCCATCGTTTCCCACTACCTGGGGACTAAACCTTTAACACGTGGGTTTCTGGGGCCATTCAAGTTCCAAATGACACACCCACACCCACACACACCTATGGACACAAAACCTTCAGTTTCTATGTATTCCATCATAACCAAAGTTAAAAAACAAATGATAGACATAACAGAATTGTGTGACTTACATGATGCAAAATTACTATCCCTAACTTATAAATGGTTTTTACAAATTGATAAAAAGAATTAACATCTGTATTATTTAGTGAGCAAAGGACATAAAAAGACAGGAAAAAAAACCCCACTAAAAATAAGATATTTAAATTTATCTTTTAGGTTTAGCTATTTAAAAAAAAGTAAGCTGTTCAGCTAATGACACGGCAAAGAGGGAAAAGGTTTTCGCCACGCTGTGCTGTTGAAGGGCAGGTGTGCAGGCTGTCTCGAGCACTTGGTGGGAGTGAGCGCTGGTGTCCCTGAGAAGTATGTGACCCAACCCTTGATCTCTGTCCTCTTTTGCACTCAGCACTTCCACTTCCAGGAGCGACTTCTAGGAATATCTTCCAATAGAGCGGTAACATAATGAGCATAGCAATGTTCTTTAAAGATTTGTTTATTACAGAGCACACTAGAGTCCAACAAGAAACTTAAGAATTCAGACACTAGAGTAAAAAGCAGCCACTAACAAGGAAAAACTGCCCGTGACAAGCCACTGTGTGAGCAGAAGCAGAATTCGCAATACTATGTAGGATATATCACTTGCAGAAACATTTACCAACATGTACACTCACAAAGCCACATCTGGGCTAGGATAAAAGGTGTCAAATAAAATTTTATTAAGTAGCAGGTGGCAAGAATTTGAGGTTGTTTATTATATTGTTAATTATGTATATATTTTCATGTAGCCTTAACTCGGTGCTGATGGCCTTCCCCCTGGCACTTTGGTTCTTCAGTTCTAATTGCCGTGGCAACTGTAAACTCTAATTTTTACCTTCCCAGCTCTTGAGACCTCTGGCATCTCTAGATCACCATTTTGAACTTGATTTCTGTGCACCACGAAGTGAGCCAGCAAATACTCTAAAGAGAAAGTGAGCAGAGAACATCTGGCTGGATCCTGTCTCCTTTTCTCCAAGACCTGAGTGCTGCAAGTCCTGGCTCTTCTGGTTGTTTCTGGTGCCTTCAGAGTTGCTTTTAATTTTTAAAGTCCAGTTCTACAATTGCTTTCAACAGTAAGATTTTTCTGATTCAATTGTATCACATCCAGAAGTAAACAAATAATTTCCTCATATTAATCCATTACCAACATAGAAAATCCGTTTTTACAAATGAAAAGATCCTTTTTCAGTGTGAATAAACATTACTTGTTTTATGGGTTTTTAAATATTTTTCTTTGATACATTATGTTTCACACAAATTACTTAAATATATATTTAATATCATCACTTTTCTAAATGTTCAATATCATAAATTATTTTATAAGCCATCTTCAAGTTAAATACTTTTTCCAACTCTGAATTTAATTCAACATTGAATCTAATTTAAAAATGCTTATTTTACTTTCAAGTTATGTCAGTGCCTATTTGGATTAAACTTTATATCCCAAACAAATGTCTTTAAAATACTGTGAGTTAGGCATCAAAGCAAGTGAGAAGACCATTGACTCTAGATGTCCAGATCTGAAGCAACAGGAAATTCACTAAGTACTACAGATTTGGAAAGGTGGCCGGATTGGGACCACTCTCTAAATTTTCACAAGTATGAAGTTATTTTGGCTCCTTACAACTTCAGAAAAGGTTCCAATGTGTTTTTAGACATCCTTCTTTCCTGCTCCAAACCTCATATTCTCCACCAGTTCAATTTCCTCACCTTATACTCAACATGTCTGCCTGTTCAGTGAGGAAAAAATTCCTGTGCCCACATCAGCAAGATAACCAGCCTCCTGCCTTCCCTTCAGTGCCTGTAAACTGACTTTCATCTGAGCTCTGACTTAGCTCTGGCTCTGTCTGTACTCTGAACACCATCTCCCCATCCCCATAGGGCTCTTGTTTCCACAAAATTTTTCGAAATCGTAGCGTTGAACTTATGCATACATGCAACAATTCCAAGCAAGAGTTTTCTGTGTTTGAGAAAATACTCTAGAAGACTAAATTCAGGGAGAGCCAGAGGCAAGGATGTAAAGAATATTTCATTGACTGGAAACCAGTCAGGTACTCACTCTGCTCATCTGATTTTCTGGATTTGATCATGATTCTATTGGGAGAGTTCATGTCTTTAACAGTTAATCGTGAAGTTTAGAAGAATTTTATCCACTGTTGGCAAAGGTAGTGAGACTTTCACCAAGATTTGGCTATGAGTTCTCAACTTTCAATGTGGTTTCATTGATAATGTTGTTCGATTTGGCTAAATTATTATACATAAAAGTGTGTATGGTCAATATGACTGTGATAATTGTATACTTCAATCAAATTTACACAAATTATCCTTTAACTGGTTCATTATTATCAGAAGAAATAAGAATATATTAAAAACAGCAGTATGCCCTAGTTGCACTGTCAGATCTGGTCATATATAAAGTGACAACATTAGGAGAGATGCTTTTTCTAACCATATTAATTATTTTACTTATATCATAATCCAAAAAAGAAAATCTATGGCCAGGCTTTTAAATATAGATTAAGTGTAGCTTGTCAAGTGCTCAAAACTCACTAAAAATATTTGTGTGACATTCTTGCAAATGAAAGTTTAAAACTCACTCCCTCCACGAAACAAACAAACAAACACATTTGGAAATACAGAAAACCAAACTTGCTGATAAGACCTTCAACTATTTCCAAAGTCAGAGCACAAAATAAAATTTTCAGCACAAATTTCATGTGGGTTAATGAAATCTTCACTGTGATCTTTCACTGCTTATACATGCTGGAAGAAAATGACTCAAGTAGTGGCTGAAAAATTATTCTCGGCATATACAGATGTAGTAACTATGACTTTTGATAAATCAACTGTGAAATTTAAAACTATGCTTCTAGTGATAATGTACTCTCCTAAACATTTGTTAGTCTACAGGACGTACAGAATCAAATTACTTATTAGGCAGATAAAGGCAGATGTGGGTGGCTTGAGAATACCCAGAGTTCCAACAGTCAAATGACTAATGTGTTCCATTCATGCAAATACATAGTACACAGTGATCTTTAAGAATTTATTGTGTTATTCAAATTTAATCTAATACATAATTGGCTGAGCAATTTGATAGAATGAAAAAATACATTATTTGGAAAACATAAATTCAGCTGAAAGCTTACAACAGAATTGAAAATAGTTCTGAAGTAAACATCACCACAAAACATAGCGTAACATAATATTGTTAGAAACTATATTGACACTACTCTTTGAAATCTGTATTTTACACATAATAAAGATTTTGGTAGCCTAAGAGTTCTACTGAATCTCTTGAGCACAAGAATAGTAACAGTTATTTAATTTTATAATGGAGACTTTCTGGTTTTCATGTTTTGTTCTAAAATTAAGTTGTGTCTGAGATGAGTGGTCGCTGGCCAAATCCTCCTCCCTATGCCATGGAAACAGAGCTGTGGATGGACGTTAGGAGGCAGCTAGGCTAGGTTACACTTCGGCATGTTCCTGCAACTGTCTGCACCAGTGGATGGGGAAGGGATGTGTGTGACTTACACCCCTAACCTGCACTCCTCTACAAGCTAAAATACCATGTGTCTATGACTCTTCTTTGGGTCACACTAATGAGAACAACTGTGTAGAAGACCATAAATCAGTAACATTTAAGGTACGTGGGTCCTTAATAATCCCACAAGACTGCTGTGCCAACCTGCACTACTGATTCAGGACTTAATTGAAGTGAGAAGTGAATGTAAATCACTGTGCTGCTGGGTCTTTGCGAGTAACATTTGTCATGCAACTAACATGTATACATTATATCATAGTAAAGACAGTGATTACTATAGGGAAAGTGCTAATTAAGTTGTATGAACTCCAGAAGAATCCCCTTTTTTCTGCTTGAAAAGCAGTCTTATTTAGTTCTCCTTTGGAAGATCATATTTAAAACTCATTTTTTGACATTAATTAACTAAATTTGTAATTACAGGGAGAAAATACTTCAAGATACTTAATATATGCAACAGTTAAAAAATATATTTTAAATATTTAACAAGGTTACTAAGTATCCACAACATTTTGTAACACATGAAGAGAACATTATCATGAAGTTATTTTGAATGAAACAAAATCAAAGATATTAATTATATTACGAGTTTATTTCAAGATTTAATCATTTCCAGAAAAAAATCTAATTTGGAATATTAAGAAAAAGTATTTTGATTAAAGGTTCATTTGTTTTTCAAAGTCTTGAACCCGATATTTGAGTTAGTTGATGTCCAAAGAAGAAAGCTAATACCTGACATTGTCTGTGGATATATTGAAGGGTGATTATACATTTGCCACTGTTTTGGATTAAGATTGAAGAAGAATTCTCACTGGTGGCAGAGTTTATTGTTATTAGTAGCATTGACAGCTACTTATTTGTGTAAACTAGAATTTTTAGTCAACACAACTAAAAATATGGGAAGAAACAGACACTAACATGTGAACCATCCCGGCCCTGCGTGTAGTATCACCCCTGTGCCCTCAGCCTGGAATGAATTTAGGAATGGGTAGTCGTGCCTAGTTAAAAAATATTGTAAGGATTGTTTTATACATAAAAGTTTTGTTTCGGGCCTTTAGACTACCTATACTGTAACAGAAAATGCTATCCCTTCCCACCCCTTCCAGCCAGCATACTTCAGTTTCTTAGTTACCCAGGTAACAGCTCCTGTTCCAGTTCCAGTTGTTCCTGTGTCTTGGAAACAGCTGGCACTGTGATGCATATAGTATAAACCAATCCCCAGCTGACAAGCCATTCTGCCACTGTACTTCCTGCTTGCTTATCCCATGTAAGCCCTAGACTCCAGAGATCAGGGCCTGAGATTGTGGGAGTGATCCTGATCAGTGCCCATAGGTAAATGAATCTGTCTCCAAGCTGGGGATGTAGCTCAGTGGCACAAACGCCTGCCTGGTAAATGCGAGGTTGTGAGTTCAATCCTGGGTACAAAAAAAAATCTGCCTCCAAGTTCTCAGTGTTGCTTCAGTGTTCCTACTCACCACTGCAATGTCTATATATATATGTATATACAGTATACAATAGTTATATAGGGAGACATGTTTTCTATTGTGAGTGGCAGAAACACTGCAAAAAAGTGCTTATTTCTTTTTTCCCCTTCACAAGGAGTGTTTTTTATGCTCATGTATTAGGTCCTGACCTAGATCCCCAATCTCCCAAATGAGTATATGGCAAAAGTTTAAATAAAATGAGACAACTATGATTTTAGGGCTCCAGGAGGGTCAAAACCTTTTAGCTGAGCTTGAGACTCCGAGGACTAAGACAAAGACTTCTCTGGACCTCCCACTTTATTAGGTCCAGCCACAAAGGGCAGGGAAACTGAGGAAAGTGCAGGCAATGAGCAGGACCTTGGGAGTCACTTCAAGGACGTCTCCAAGTAATGAATCAAGTCAATTTAGTAGAACTGTCTTATCATGAAGACATGGTAGAAGTGAGACAGTAGGAGTAATTCCTGCAGCTGCAGTCTCTATCTATTTAATTGATGTTTGAGCCAAGTGTCCGCAGCTGTGGCCTTATCTTGCCCTTTGAGGTGTCTCTGGCCTCACAGGCCACCACAGGCCTCAGCCAGGACCAGTGATTCATAGAGGTTCACTATGAATCAGCTCCCACCGCCAGGCAAGGGGCAGAGGCCTAGGACAGACTCACAGATAAACACAGAAAGCCAATTAGTTAATTTTAAATCCTGCTCAGAGCCGCTCTGTAGTGGTCTCCAACACTCATGATTCTGCCTGTTCCTAATCCAGGGCAGCCAGGCTTGGCCAGCATGGCTCTGCAAGAACAGGCTCCCCAAGAGCGCCCCCTCTCCTCTCTTACCTACTAGGTCCTTTCCTAGGCTTATCTTCGTCCTTTCTGAAGCAGCTCACATTGCTGCCTGCTTTGGCTCCATTTTGCACTAAGTTTAAAAAATAGCACTTCTGTGATTATAAATGGAAAACTATTTAGTGAAAAACAGACTTCGCTATAGCTTCATTAGAGAGCATCCCTGTTAATATTTTAGGTGTATTTCACAGAACACAAGCACACTTCCAAGTAATAAAACTGGCATCATTTAGTGTACAAAGGACACAGTGTTTTAGAACTTGCTCATCTACTTCACTTATACAGTAGAACCCACTTCTGTCAGTAGTGGTCTCCCACGTCATCTGAAAGGCTCTGTAGTAGATTTCTAGACCACAAGTTCTCTCCCCATTCCCCTGATGATGTTGGACATGTGGGATAGTTTTCATGATTTTTTTCTACTATAGAAAGAAGCCTTGAAAGCCTTGTGGGAAAATCTTTAATTTCTGCAATCCCTCCTTCAGGGTGAATTCCCAGAGAGGGGCCAGAGTTGTATCTGTGTGTTTCACACACATCCACATTTCCTCCAGGAGTCCAGTACCAGGCTACACGACCACCAAACCCAAGACTCCAGAGGCCCTGTGGGCCAGCTCTCTCCTAACATGGGGCAATAGCACTGAACATTTCTTAGTCAATGCGATTAATAAAAATTTGTAGCATCTCACTTAAAGTCTGTGTTCTTTTGATTGGCAGGCACCTGAACAGTTTTGCAGGTGTACAATATTTCTTTTTCTGTGACCTGATGTCCCAGTCATTCCTATTTTCCTTTTTAAAACATGAATCTGTGTTTTTTTAAAGCTTTAGAAAAGAGTTTTTAAAGCCATTCTAACATTTTATCTCTAGCATCATTACAAACATTTCCCCAACAAAGTCAATTGTGATTTTAAAAGTTAAGTCTTCCTTTTTCTACCTTTAATTCACCTCTCAGTATACTGTCTGTTTCTTAATTTTATTTTATTTTTTATTTCCACAGAACAAGATGAAACAAAGCCAACTGAGATAGTGCAGTGAAATTGGTACAGAACTTCACAGCAGGTTACCGGGATAACAGTAATAGGTACCGTAGTATACCTCACTTTCTTCACAATAGTTTTTCTTTCAATCAGGTATAGCAAAATCAAAGGAAATACAGAACATTATAGGACTTAGCAAAACAGAACATTGAATAGAGCAATACCATTAATCAGAACAAAGCAAAACAGTGGTAAAAATATTTGCCTTCTAAGAGATGGTAGAAGAAAATCCCCCTCATTTGCTATATTGCCTATAGTCAACCTTGCAAGAGATGCTCAGATCTCTGGCTCCCACTTGCTAATGGGGGGAGGGTGTTGGCATCTCAGCCTGTGCACTGGTAGGCTCACAGCTGCTTACCAGGGCGGCAAGCTGGTTGCTTGATTTCTCATTGCCCTTATTTCCAACATGGCCTGTTTCTTAAGTTTATATGGAAGTTTGATTTAAAGATATTTTAAAAATCAAATAGTCAAAGTATCTTTTTTCCCAGTTCCTGGCTTAGCTGGTTTGATAGAAATCTTCACACCGTAAGTGCATTCATTTAACATGTTCTGGTAGCCTTTTTAGGGTTTAATTCTTGAATCTAACTCTTTTTAAAATCTAACCCTTTAGTTCATTTGTAATTAATTTTTTTGATACATGGTATAGTTGCAATGGATGTATTTTTTCAAAAAGAGGGTTTTTTTGTGGACATACACTAGGTACTAAAGAACCTTGATTTTTTGCAATTTTAATATTTATTAGTATATAATACATTTTAATTCTTTTTACATCCTTTCCCCATTCCCCAAATCTCTTAGCTCCTCCCATTAGTAAATAGTAAACAATATGGCCTGACATAAGTCACTATCAGGCTAAGGGTGTAGCTCAGTGTGTAAGAGCTTGTCTACTTGGGTTTGGTCCCTAGAACTCCAATATGTAACTCTGCGGCAGGGCTTCTGACTTTTTCTCATCACTGGAAATCTTTCTTCAAGCAATGGCTTCATTTCGGTATGTGGCTGACGGGTCAAAGGCTCCTTGAGAACTGGGACTTTGCAAGTTTTTTGTCTCCTCCTGCCAAGAGGGCTTAAGGAACCATCCAGCACGTGCCACCAGCGGGCACTGTCCGAGGACGCCCCCTCTCCTGGCTCCCCCCCTGCACCTCCGATGTTTGGCTGCTCCTTCTCAGGCTCATCCATACATACTTGGTCCCCTGCCTGTCATTTGAGTGTTAGGGGTCCCCAGCCCTCTCCCTGGCATCTCGAAGCAACCAAACCCTTGGCGTCGACAACTCTATTTAATGGTTTTCAAACTCTCATGTCCACCAAAGACCCTCATCCTAAGTTCCCACCCCAAAGTAAAACATGGTACATATTCTATTAGTCTGACCACGTTCAGAACTGGGATCATACATTGTGCTTCTTTAACTTACAAAATGAAGTCACTGTCCTTCCAGTTTCCTGAACAAGCAACCAGAAAGTCATCCCATAAACTACCGTCCCTCCCCCACTCAGCCCTCAATCCTCCGCTTCTGCTCCCTCCTATCTGTTACACTGTCTTCTTTTCCCTCCCCCACCCCATCCAAGGCCTCACTGTCTTCCTGCTGCCTCAGCTGCAGTCCGTCTTCCCTCTGCGGCCCGCTTTCCTCACTACAAGCACAACCAAAGAGAAAACTCTGGTGGGCAGGTGCAAGGAACCCCAGCACTCAAGAGGCTGAAGCAAGAGAGTCCTAAATTGGAGGTCCGTGTGGGACACGTAGTGAGGCCCTATTTCAACACACACACTCACAGACACACACAGTCTAAAGTCCGTTCTTAATGGACTTAACCCCATTCTTCATTTTAAGTGGAATGACTCTACGATCCCAATCACAGCTTTCACCGCAGCACCCACTCCGGCAGCCATGCCCAGGCCTCGCTCCTGCAGGCCGGCACTGGAATGCAGGTGCTCTCGCAGTTTGTGGTCCAGCCCAAGAGTCCCACGCTGGGGGCACCCCCTTGTTCCGCCCACCAAGCTACAGGGCCCTGACCCCGCGCACCAATGCGCCCCTTTTGTCAGAGAGAGACGATTCAACGCGAGAGGTAGGTAGCTAAGGGGAGCAGAGAGATGCTTAAAGGTGCTCTGGATTCAGGACACCTTCGGGGAACAACTAACTCTGTGTTGGAGAAGTAATGCAACTCTCTGGGCCTGGCTTCCTTGGGGACGCAGAGGTCACCTAGCTCGGCCCCTACGCCAGTGCCGGATGTTGGGCGACTGTAAGCCACCTGCGAGCAAAGGCGCGAGGGAGGCCGTCAGGAGCGCGCGTCCGGCCCGAGCCTGGCCCGGGGGCTCGTGCACCAATTAGAGGACGCGCGGGTTTCCGGATGCGCGCTGGACCCCGCAGTGCGCCCGCGGCGGCCGGCGCGCAGGTGGCAGAGGACAGCGGCGGGCGCCTCCCCGGGCCGAGCGCGGCCCCGCCGTCGCCTCCTCCTGGGCCGAGCTGGGTCCCGGGCCTGGGGCTCCGCGCGGGAGAGCGCACCTGACCCGGCTGCGGGCGGCGGGCGGGGCGGGGCGGGGCGGGCGGCGGGCGGGGCGCTGACGTGGCCCGCGGCACGGGCGGCCGTGATGCAGCAGCCGCGGCGCCGGAGCGCGATGGGGCCGAGCGCAGCGGCCGCCTAGGCGCCTGGGGCCCGCGGCGTTGCCAGCGTCCCTGGCTGTGTCCGTGCGGGCGGCCCGGGCCCTGGAAGGTCAGGATGGAAGAGATCCTGAGGAAGCTGCAGAAGGAGGCGTCCGGCAGCAAGTACAAAGCCATCAAGGAGAGCTGCACCTGGGCCCTGGGTAGGCGGCGGCGGGCGGGGACGCGGGCGGCGCGGGGTCACCTGCGGGCGGCGGGGCGGCCTGGCGCGGGCGGGGATGCGGGTCGCGCCGCTGCGCGAGCTCCTCGGCGCGGGGGGCCGGACCCGGAATGGGCAGGGCGTGGGCATCCGGCTGCCTCCCTTCTGGTCGCTTTATCTTCTCCCAACCTGAGCGGGAGCCACTGGCCTTGCCGTCCGGCGGGCCCCGTTCCGGATCCCCCACCCCACCCCAGAGCGTGGACCCCAGGCTGAGCCGAATCCAGGATCCGGATTCCGAGGCGCCTGCGGGGAGAGGGAAGTTAAACCAACATTCCTGCCCTCAAACGTTGGCAAGTGGAACCAGGAAGGAAGGGCTTATTTAATTTGATTTTTTTCCCTCCTGATCGAGGCCAGCTTGCTAAGGGTTAGCTTTCCTGGTTATTGTGCATGGAAAATAACCCTTGGGCGGGATTGTGTTGCCTCTGCTATTCCGTGCACCCTTCAGACAGGTGGGTCTGTAGATTTGTGAGCTGTGTTAGCACTGTAATAAGTTCCAGGTGGCAAATTGGTGTTTCCCGTTAGAATCAGGCTGCAGCGCTCCCCAGCACAGAAAATGGACTGATCCGTGGTGAGGAAGGAATCTGGGCGATCCGGTGGTCAGGATGGGGTGGCAAGCCATGCGGAGCACACTGGGCAGCGGTGATGCATTCTGAAAAGCAAAGGATGAGAAGAAGCCAGGGCAACTCTGAAGCCGGGCCTCGCCGCTGCGGGCACGCGGTACCCAGGTGACCGCTCCACTGAGACACGGAATCTCTTTCCTTGGAAATAGGAAGAAGGCAGCCTGTGCTTGTCTTGACACTGTGCTGTATGATCCCGCCTCAGGAGAGACCCAGAAGGGCCTTTACCGCTTTCTGCGAAATGCAGAATTCTGAGAGCATTTTAGGTCACTGAATATTTAGGAGTCTGAATTACCATAGGTTTGGATGTGAGCGCAGTCATAGCAACGTCGTGGGGTGGGGTTAATCTGTCCATAGCTTCACAAACCTGTCTACAGGATTGTCTGGGAAGTTTACCCTAGGGGGGATAGGTCTAGTTTACTGTGAAATAAAAATGCACTGGGTCTAAGTGTAGGAGGCCCTGAAATCACAGCACTGATCGCGTGTTGCCATTGTCAGGGGAGCCGATTCCCAAATGCCCCTAATGAAGGGTCACAGATGGCTGGGTGACATAATAAAGCAGGCCTGACTGTGCCTTAACCATACCATGCCCAGGACTCATTATTATTTTGGTGTCAGTGAAGCAGGTTTAGATAAACAAAGGGGAGACTAACATAGTATTTTTAATAAGGGTGAAATTTGATAATCAGCGTCTCCTTAGGTTGAACAGCAGTGGTGCTGAGTTTAGACTGTTGAAGCCACGCAGGGAGCCCCCAGCTGAAAGCTGGTGGATTTTCTGGGTCAAGCCTGGAATGAGTGGAAGAGTAGATGTGACTCCTTTCCTGGTGGTCATTCTGTGATCAGTGAGGGAAGGAGCAAGTGTCTGGCGCAGGACATTGAACGTCTTAAGTGCGGGAAGGGGTTGACATGTATATGATTGCTGGAGTGATCAAACCAGGGAAACAGGTCAAAGACCAGAGATGGGGGAAGTGGGGGCCTCGAGAGAGAATTAGCACCAGCTGCTGGGCTTTGAAGTTGCTTTCACATGCAGAGTGGGTAAGCTGTGGGTGGCTTTCTCCTTCATTTGCTTTTTTTTTTAGTAAAGGCTTCCTGAGGCCTCTCCTGCCCTAAGCAGGGAGATAGTAGGGTGAATGGAGTGCTGCAGGTGGCTCCCTGAGGTCTTTCCCACACCAATCCATCTCCCACCACCCAGCAGTGCTTCTACTATAAAACTCTTGTCGCTCCTCAACTCCCATAGCTTCTCCATAGATGGAGGGGTGAGTTCCCTAGAATGCATGTTAGACTCTAGCCTGAACCCCTCGTCTCCCCACAAGAGCTCAGTGGAGGTCAGGTGCCGCACGTCCTTGGCGCGCTGTGGCCTGCACTTTTCCCAAGCTACCTTCTGCCTTCTGCCAGGAATTCCCTCTCTGGACTCCCCAAAGAGCAGCTCAGGAGGAAAGGAGAACCGGGGCTCCTTTCTAAGTCCTCCCCTCATGATTCTCTTAAAACCCAGACTACTGCAGCTTGTAGCACTGCCCTTTCTGTCAGGGAAGAATAACTGAGAAATACGTTGGCTGCAAAAGCTCCGTTAAAGCTGACTTAGGCAAAATGGCCACGTAGGCCTTACCTATTAAACTCTCCCCTGGGTTCCTTGTGATTTAGAATTTGCACACAGTTCTGAGGCCTTCTTGCTCTTTGTGGGCCAGCACAGCGCTGAGACTCACTATACTTGGAGCATCTCCTGAGAAAAGCCAGAGGGGGCATCTCGCACTCAGACCATTACAGGAGGGAGCTTTCATCTCCTACTTAGCACACAGGGAAGAGCAAGGTCATCCCCCGTTTTGAGCCTCCTGGGAGCCTGGACCATCATGGGAATGGGGAGGTCACTGCCCACATAGGCCATTGTGGGGAAGGGGTCTTTTCTGCAGTTAGATGTCTTGGGAGAAAAGAGCCCCACTTATGTCATCATGGGAAAGAGAAGTCATGTCACACTTAGACCATCTCAAGAGAGAGGGTCATCTGTCACTCAGACCATCTCAGAAGAGAAGGGTCATCTCAGGAGGTGATCTCAAGAGAGAAAAGCTCTTCCAGTCACTCGGGCCTGGTCCTTAGCATGCCCTGTTCTCTCCTTGTCCTCGTGGGGCCTGTGAGAACTCCTGACCCTGTCTTCTAGCTGGAGAAGAGAGCAGCTGGTGTAGGAGTCAGCCACGAGTCCACTGAAATCTAGTTTCTGTACAGCAAGATGTGGGTGCTGCTTCAGAAGGCAGGAGGGGTGCTGGTCAGTCAGGACAGTACCTGTCACTAGAGCAGTGTCCCCCGTGAGCTTTTTGGTGGCTTCTGCACCTATACTATACAAGGTGGATGTTCCACAAATAAATAAACCCTTTAATCACTTATTTGGGTTTCAAATATCATTCATCTTTGTTATTCATAAGAGTTCTGCATGTTCATTTTAGAACATGAAATGATTTTAGACTAGTATGAAGAATAAAACTGGCTCATAATCTCAGCATGGATAACACTGTAGTCAGTTTAGAAGTTCTCTCTTGCAAAGAGCCATGCTGCTTTCGGTATATTGTTTGTTTTTTAACTTTAGCATTTTCTTCTTTGCTGTTTTTCTTCCATGAGGTTTTGTTTGTTTTACGACAGTCTCGCTGTGTAACCAAGCCAGCCTCACACTCAATCTTGTTGCCTCAGCCTCCCGAGAACTGTGATTTCCACCACACCTAGCTTCGTGAATGTTTGCCTTTTGCGTTTTCTTCTTACTCTGTTCGAGTCCTCTGAAAATCAGTATTCTTAAATGGATAGAGGAGAACCAGCGAGGACTGTGTGTGTGTTTCTCTTTGGTTCTGAGTTCTTTTTTGTCAGTGAGGAAACAGACTGGGACTGGGGAGAGTGAGTAGGTTGGGGGTCCTTCCAAAGGGAGCCAGAAGGAGCCATGCTGTCCTTCAGAATGGGGGTGGGGGCTTGCGAACCGGGGGGCGTGGAAAGGGGGGAACAAGAGTGACATCTTAAAGGAACCATGCTGGCAATTTAGAAATACTTTTAGTACTGTTAGTACTGCATCAGGGTACTTACAATGAATTGAGAAAGTAAAGGGGAGTGGAAATGAAAGTAGAGGTAAGAAACAACTAGGAAAGGAAGATCCTCTGTCCTTGGACCTACCATACCAACCTGCCTTCCTTCCAGCCATAGTCCTGTTACCTTCACAGCCAGACTTCTATAATTTTTGATTGTTCTGAGAAAATTGAACCAAGGACCTTCACATTGAGCTACATCCCCTGCCTGCCTCTCTCCTCTCTCCCTACCCCCCCCCATCAGTCTGTCTGTCTTTCTAATTTTGAGATAAAGTCTTTCTGAGTTGCTAAGTTAACCAAGCTAATCTTAAACTTGCAGCCCTCCTGCCTCAGCCTCCCACCCTGTTGACAGTACAAGCCTGCACCACCATGTTCATCCACCACAAGTCTTCAGAGGTGTCTCTGAGGCTTGGCCCACACTGCCGCTTTCCACCCTTTGCTTCACTCTGATCTGCTTTATCTCCACCAGTGACCCTGAACCCAGCCGGGCACCTACTTGACCTCGACCCTATGCCCACTCCCTCCCAAGGTCACCCTGCCCGGCTCTGCAGCTGCTCTGTCTCCACTGGGGCCGAGCACGTCCACACCCACAGTTGGAGCTTGGTAGCTGGGGACTTGATGCCCAGCTTCTATCGCAGGTCCACCGCTTTGCTCTTCGTCCAGACCCCAGTGCTGCTGGGGTCTCAGGTAGAGGCTCAGAGGTGCTGGAGCTGAACACGGTCAAAGTGCCAGTGTGCGCTCGCCCCCCAACCCCTCACTGCCTCGTTCCCAGGTGGTCAGCTGATGCCACCCCCTACCCACTCGGACCTGAAGCCCAGAGCCATCCTGCCATTTCTGCAGTCCGCCCCCATCCCTGGCCCCAGGTCTGCTCACTGCTGCCTCCTGACTACGACTTGAGCCTGTCCACCTCTCTCTACCACTTCCGCACGGCCTCCTAGCTCCTCCTTCCCAGCCCACTCTAGCCCTTTCCATGCCGTTCCCCAAGCAGTGCCTCCCTCCTTGGAATCCTGAAGCTGGTCGTGCCATGGCGCACAAAGGCGTGGAGTGGCGTCCTGTTAGGATGACACGGACCAAAGCCCTGACCATCTTCTACCCAACTGGGCGCTGCCCACACCTGCCCACAGCCCCATCCTGCGATACTCTCACCCTTGCCACACTGACCCCCTTTTGGTATAGCTGTGCTATGCTTCCTCTATTTCGTTAATTCAGCAAATGTTTTTATGCACCTACTATGGGCCAGGTGCTGTTCTAAATCCTGGTACCAGAGTGGGCAAAAAAGCAAAAAGATCTGTCCTACATTCGTGGAGATTACAGACCCTGTCAAGGATCACAGCTGGTCATTAAGATAAAATGACAACTCAGGCAGTGGTCAAACCTGGAAGAAAGCATAGACCAATGGAGAGAGATAGGAGGCTCCTGAGGGGCAAGGTGTTGCCCCTGAACCAGGGTGCTCAAGGAAAGCTTTACCAGAAGGGAGCCTGTCAGGTGGAGAAACTTCTGGGGGCCCCAAGAAGGAGAGCAGAGACTCGGTGGCTGGAGCCAGTTGAACAAATAAGAGAAAATTTGGGGAAAGGCCAGATGGCCAAGGCCCTTGGTAAGCTCTCTAAGGATTTGGCTTTTATTTAAAATAGTGGAATCATTGGGTGTAGAGAAAGAAGAGCCCTGCCCTGGGTCTTGATAGGATCTTTCAGGCTACTGTGAAAGAAGAGGCAGCAACCACAGGGGTTGAGCCCAGTAAGGAGGCTGTTGCAGTGGTCTGAGGCAGACAAGATGGCGGCTCACCCTGAGTGGCAGCATGGGGTTAGAGAAGGAGGCTGGGATTCTTGATGGATTCCTTCCTTCCCTCCTTCCCTCCTTCCTTCCTTTCTACATAGGAATCTGGCTGTGTTGCCCAGGCTGGCCTCAAACTCCTGGGCACAAGGGATTCTTGCCTCAGCCATCCAATGGCAGGTACCCATGGCCGCCATCATGCCCAGCTGAGTCTTGATGTATCTTGAACTTATTATTCCCTCTGTATTCTGAATGCCCCCTCCCTTTACTTACCTCACACAGTCACTGCCCAGTGTCACCCCTCTCTGAAGGAAACCTGGCTCCACAGCCCCCCATCGGTCCCCTGGTCCACCCTCACCTAGTTCCCTATTTTCTCCTTTACTGCATTAATCACAGTTTGAAACTCAGATACTCACTCCACAAGTTCAGAACCATGTCTGTCCCCACTGCTGGACCTCTAGCCCAGTGCCCAGTGATAGCTTTAATGAATCAATTAAGGAAGGGAAACAGAAATTGGCACTGATGTCTAAAGACAGGGCCAGGCTCTTGAAGGTCACTAGCTCCTGTAACAGATGGTAATGATCTCCTTTTGGACATCAGCAAGCTGGGCTGGGGATGCAGCTCAGTGGCAGAGTGCTGGGCTGGCATGTGTGAGGCCTTGGGTTCAATCCCCAGAACCTGACAGAACCGAAACTTGGAGAGGGTGACACAAAGCCAGTTCTTGATGTACCCTATCCCTGTGTGCCTGGGGCAGGCGTGTCCCATGAGACGGCACGTGCTACAGCAGGGCTGCCTTTTCTCTTTTGCTCGTAGTGCACTTTTACCATCTGTGGAGCTGGGCGTTCTTGTACTCCCTGAGCTAGATATGGACTCCTCTGGAGGGAGAACACCATGCTGATTTGGTGGCTCGGGGTCCTTATGTCTCCTAGGCAGGCAGCATGGACTCGCCCTGTGCTGGCCCATCGCGCTAACTGCTAGGCAGGGCGGACCGAGCAGCCTTGGTGCTGCCCCCCGCACCTCCCCCTCCGGCCGCCTTTGTATTATCCCGTCACATCTTCAGACTGCCCCATGTTGGCCTGGTCCCCACCGTGTCGTGGACTCTGCCGAGCTCATCTTCCTGTGTTGCTGATGAACTGTCTTTCTGAAATCCACTGTTTTGCCTTGGATCCTATCTCACTGTCAGTCCTGAGCCCCAGGGATGCACTGCGCGTCTCTCATTCCCGCCGATCTCTTAGCAGTGTGGGGAGAGAGGTGTCTCCTTCCCCAAGGAAATGAGCTCAGATTAACAGCTTGCTGATGCTGACAAATGAGGAAAGGAGGGAACACCATTTGAGCTGCTCACCTGCAGATGACGAGTTGGAATGATTAAAATGGGTCGGATTTTTGGGAAATAGTGAAGTGTTTATCATCTCTGCAGTGGGAGGGAGCAAAGGCACCAGTCTGCAAACAGGCTGGATTAGTGAGATTTGGGGATGGGCCTCCCAGTCTGCTCCCGTAACTGCAGTGTAGTTTAGGTGGGGTTTCAGCCACCATGTCACCGACCTACGTGAGGGTGACGAGACATTCAGGGGGTGTGTGACCTTGAAAGTCTTTCACAAGTGTGCACTGTGCTTTAAGGGTGTTGAGATGGTATTTTGAAGGGAACAACATCTGTTTCTCTATTTTGATTGCAAGATTATAGTACCTAGAGGTCAGTCCTAAGTAGACAAAATTGGCATTCTGGTTCGGGTTAGGAATGTTAACTGTTGCTCTTTGTCTCTAGACGGAACCCGGTCCTGATTTTTAACTTTATCCTTCCCCAGCGGTGAGGCAAGGTCCAGGGAAGCCTCTCAGGATATCAAGACAGAAGGATTTTAGAATAAGGATGCTATGCTTAGCAATAATTGGGAATTGACTAATTTATGATTTTAGGCATTCGTAGGGCAAAAAAAAAGCAGTTAAATTAATGTGTAATATAGATTCTCGGCCTTTAAATATTTAAGCTTAAGTTTGTAACTTTCCTTTTGCAGAAACCCTGGGTGGTCTGGACACCATTGTCAAGATCCCTCCCCACCTGCTGAGGTAAGAGAGAGAGACTGTTGGACACAGCAGAGGTAAAAGCTGCCCTGCAAACATTCTTGAAGGCCAGCTGCCTGTTGGTTTTCCGCATCTTACTAGCCAGCTGGTAGCTTTTCACATCTATGAACATGGTATTTCATGGGGTAGCATGATAGCGACCTGACCACATTAGCTCTGCCGGTATGGGGTGAGTAAAATCAGGGAGTCAAAGGAACCAGCCATGGAAGTCAGCGGTAAAGAGATCAATTTGGTTACAAAGTGATGCGATAAAGTCTTTGTGTCGCTTGGTCTTTCACAGTAGGCTACAGAATGGCGCCCTCTGTGGGAGAGAATGGTACCCTACGCCACTCGAGGTGGATTTAAATTCTGAAGGCAGCCTGGGCTGGGCATCATTTTGCTGGTGCCAAATCTACAGTACTATTGAGAGGCAAACCTGTTTGCCAACCTTCTTGACCTTCCTCTACACCATTGTCCCCTCACTAAAGGAGAGCTACATGCCCTTTATGGGAAATTAAACAAACAAAAAAAAGAACAAGAAATCCATCCATAGTTGACAGCACTTTAAAATAACCAGTGAACACAGCTTAATGGACTTTTCTTAAATCTTTTTTTCCATACACACGTACTTTTGCAAATGAATATTTCACCTTATTTACAATGTTTTCTTGCTTTTTTACTCACTACCATACAGAATGTTTTCTAATGCCAACATATGTTCTTCAAATTAAACTATTGCATATACTTCCATCATAGGACTGTAGTATAAATTATTGAGCAGTTTTTTCTATTATTAAATGTTTGGACTGTTTCCAGGCTTTTTTTTTTTTTTGAGGTTATAAAAATATCAAGCTTACAGTCTTTTATTGACTGTGGCTTCTGTGTTGTCAGGACTCAGTGATTTATTAGGCCTTTTCTAGGTACACTGAACAAAAATTATATTCCTGCCTTTTAAAAACCCCATTGCTTCTATGATATCAGCTACAGTCATACATATCATAGGGGACGCACGTTAATCAAACCGAGCGTGCTTTGGGGTGTGCAAAGAATGCCCGGCCTCCATACCTTTGCTTCCCTCGCCTGCAGCTGGGAAGGCATGGGTGGTTTTAGGGATCAATTCCTTGTCCCCCCCACCTTTAGCTCCCTTCTTAAATCTAATTTGCTTCAAAACTGATGTTGCCAAATCTCCTTCTTCCTGTCGTTTGCTGTCACCCTTTTCCTACTTGATAAAGACAAGCCCAAATATTATCACCCTGGATCTGCTGGGTTGTGTTGTGCTGAGGAGCAAAAACCTCATTCCCCACCCCAACCCGAGCAAAAAACAAAACCACAGTGTCCGAGGTGGTGAAGGCGATGGTCAGAAGAACCAGGAAACACATCTGTTTGCAAATCAGATAGTTTTGATTTCTTGGCTTTCTGTACAATTGAAGTAGAACCTGATCTAGTTATAAGATGATAGACAAAAGAAATGTTTGATGTCTTCATTTTACATAATCTTGTGGAAACAAAGTCTCTGACTGCTTACAAGGTTTCTTACATCTATTTTCTTCTAAAAGTGAAGAATAAGAGATGCAATTATGCTAGGTCCTGCCTTATTATAAAAATCTATAATACTCATCTATAGATACATGAGTTAAATTGAAGGAGTAAATAAGCCCTATCCATCTCTTCAGAAAATGTCCTATAAAATTGTATTTTCTGTGTTAACTATGTTAGCATTCTGATAAATAATTGTTAATGTTCTTTGGATCCATTGTGTGTGTTGATAATGATAGCACTAACTAGAAGAAAATCAAATACTTTTAAGATTTGTGGTTGCAGGAAATTTTAAAGAATCACTTTAATACACACTTTGTTGCAAAGAAGTATAATAGGGGAATTGATAAAACTCCTTGAAGCATTAAAACATTGTAAGAAAATTCTGTGGGGGAGTGGAATGAAAATATGAGTTCAAGGAGCAAAGAGAACAATACAGCATTTTTACCATTCAAGAATATTTTATTTATTTTTCCAGCAGATGAAAACAGCTTTCAGACTGCCACGTTGTTTAGATTTCTTGAGATACACTTAAAGTGATGTTTTAATTAAAACTTTTAATAATTCTAATACCCAGAGTTACAGCCTTTGTAGTTAAAGTTACAATGAAACAATTTGAGTCAACTTTAAAAAAAATGTGAAAAAGAGAATTTTAAAATTTCCTGCAGACGAAGGCAAAGAAACATGACTGAGGTTGCTGCAGAGGCTGCGTGCGGGTCCACGCTGGCCTGCTGAGGTCCGGGTTTATAATAGAAAGTCTGTGTTCAGGGCGAGGGTGCTCCTGGATGACAAAATCCAGGCTTGTTTCTGGCTCTCACAGTGCCGCGTGTGTAGTGGGGAGGACAAGTGATTCGGAGACAGCTCAGTTTTCACGAGGCCAAGGACACATCTTTGCTCCTCTTTTTAGCTGCTTAGCTTTACTTTATTCAGAGGGGTTGAGTTCTACCCCAGCTAAGCATCTTGCATGTCCGTCGGAGGACACAGGTGAGGGACTAGGGGTGCATATGTACACACATCTGCCCTTATCACCCTCATTGGAAATAGAATGCAGCTGTTTATCAGTGCTAACCAGCTGGTGGCATCCCCTGAGCTGATGTGCTCAGGTACACAATGAGATCTGCTGAGCGTTCATCTGTGGGGAGCTGGACCGGATCAGTGTGACACCACAGGGTCTCATCTCAGAGGCTTTTTTATTCAGAAGGAGGAAAGTGCAGACACCCAAGGCCAGGCCACAGTATCGTGCACTCAAAGGCGTAAATTTACTGTAGACTTTTAAACATTTGGCCCACACTGGTAAGGGCTAGGTGAAGCCCATGCCTAGATCTGCCTGATCTTTGTTTTCTCTGAAAATTTGTATTACTTTCAGTTTGATTGTGATTCATAAGAGTGGGAACCTCTCAGAGCCTCATGTGAACTGTAAGAAGAAGCCTAATTAGGGCAGAAGGGAGTGGAATCAATAGCGTGATGCCACTGCTCGGGAAGCGAGATGATGAAGAGACCTGGGAAGCGAGATGATGAAGAGACCTGCGGTCCTGGGCTTCCTCCTTTGTTGTCTGTCTTCCTCTGTTCTGTTGATTCATCTGCCAGGCACTTTAGCCCGGAGAGCGCTCACTCTGTGAAGTCATTATGCTTCCTTCCATTGGAGCCTCTGCCTGAAACCTGCTCGGCACTGCAAGTATCTGCCTGTTCAAGAGAGGGAATGTGGGCAGTTAATTATTTTTATTCAATTTCATTTATATCTAGTATATGAGAAAGAGATCAATATATAAGCTATCTTTTGAGTTCTCCTGATTTCATATTCAGATTGGGTTTCCATTTCTGTTACATAAATCACCTGGAAGTGATTTGTGCATTGTGCATTGTGATTTTACATTGTTGTTTGTTTTGGAAAGGGGTATAGGAAATCATTCAAAATCTCAAGCACTTTCACTGTGCTTTTTTTTTCTTATGCCATTGACTGATTGCTTTTATGTGCAGTGCATGGCCAGTCCAGTAAGTAACTACTGTGCTCTCATCAGCTGTGTACATTGGTCATAGCAGCTTAAGTCCAAGCATGTTGAACCCTCGGGAGGCTTACATTGTTCTGCCCTTCCTTTGCCATTGGTTGCTCTGAGGACTTCTTGAACAAACCTAAGTCCCAAGACCTCGGGAATGATTTAAGTGACTCGCGTATGCATAGGGCATTCTAGGGAGCATCTCATTAGAAAAGGTGTTGGATGAAATGAAGAAACGATCAGGAGAAATTGCTTATTTGTCCCAAACACTTCCATTGAGCAAATGTGCACTGTCATTGTCAATGTAGTGGCAGGAGCAGCACTGGAGAGGGGAGTTCCTTCCTGAGGGCTGGTGTCAGGGATGGGGAAGAGCCAGGGAGCCTGTACTGTAGGCCGTTTCCTGAATGCGTTAGTAGATAAATGGGAGACTCAGTCTACCTGTCTGCTGTGGTCCTGCTCTTGGGGAGCTTTAAGCATCCTTGGGGAACCTGTATCCTCATGCTCTCCCCTCACTTCCCTCTCCCTAAACTGCAGCGTCTCACATGCACCTTTGCAGGGCTGAATAAAATCTATCAATTAGAGACTATTACAAAATCCTCACTCTCAAGAGGCCATGGCTTAGCCTGTGCCCTAGATTAGGGTCTCTGTCCCCTTGTTCTCCTTTTACTACCAAAAATCAACCCAAACTGCTCCCTAACAGCATCAGGCTTGGTGGAGTATCTTCTGGGCATTGGGGTTTCCACCTGAGAGTTTTGGAGGATCATTCAGACCGACGCAGTAGTCACTGGCGTCCATGTCTTCTGTCTTGTAACACCACTCTGTTACCCTCCCGCCTCTGCATTGCCCTGTTTTTCCTCTGTGGTTTTGAGAATCAGAGTGATGGAACCAAAATAACCTGCTCACCTTATGGAATTCTCAAGACTGCTGGAGCTCTTGGTTATGTTTTGTGACACTGTCATCTTTCTTAACTGGCAGAGAGCACCTGGTGAAGCCCCCTTGAGGTGCCACCACTTCTACAATGTTTAGCTGCTTGCAGGTTGCTACACTGCCTGTCGCCTGTGCAACCACAGTCCCTGTGAGGTCTGGACTCTGCTCATGCCTAGATCTGCCTGATCATTGTTTCCTCTGAAAATCTGAAGTTTGTTCTCTCCCCAGCCCTGCAGCCCTGCTGTTGGAAAGAGAAGCTCTGTACTCTAGTGCAGGTGTTTCTGTGTCATCTCATCTATAGTCGGTGCATTCTCTAGGCCATTCCTGCCCTGCTGGTCTGTCTTCCCTGCCTGATGGACTTCTGCAGTGTCCTCTGCCCTTGGCACGCTCAGTCTCTGCTGGCTGAGCCCTCTAGGCCTCTCCAAGGGGTCTGTGGGGACGGGGAGGGAGAGGAGCGGCCGCTTCTCCTGCCTGCCAAAGGCCCAGAGACCACAGGCCCCCACCACCTTGGGTCCTGCAGCAGAGCTGGCGGGAGGCCACTCACTTGTGGCCAGGACTGGAACGAGAAGGGTGAGACCAAATTATTATCCAAGGGCTGGATCCTGTCTTTATTTAAATATTTCATGTTTTCTTCATGGGCTTGTTTTGGATTCATTTTGATTTTTAAATGAGATTTTTGAACTATTATTTATCATCTGAGTTTTTTAGTGCTCCTTCTGTGTGCCCAAGGCCAGTGGAGGGAAGCTCACCCCATCCTAGGTCCAGCCTGGCATCCCCTCCCTGTCAGGAAGCCCTCTCAGCGGCAGGGCCCGCCACATTCCCAAGGGCGCGTTGCTTCACCATGTTGAATAAGTCCTTCTCCCCATTTGATAGGGTTTCACTGTGACACTTCTCAGCCCCCACCTAGCTCTTGTGCTATGGCTACCTCATGAGGTGAAATAGAACATATTTGTGGGTCCTCTTTTCTCCACAATGCAAAACTGAGACAAAAACAACAGATCTGGAAATAACCCACTAACCCACTGCCTCCCCTTTCATATGCGACACCAAGATATTAGTGGCACACGTCCCCGGCTGTTTGGCAGGATTGTCCCCTGTGTGTCTCACGCAGCTTTTCTCCCCTCCCCCTCCTGTGTGTGTCCTTGAAGACTGCACCGAGGTCCTGCCTCGGCTTCCTCCCCTCCTCCGGTCTGTGTCCTCACCCTGCTGTTTACCTAGGTCTGTCCTGGGCTGCCCTCCACACTGGCACTTGCTTAGGAGTTGAGTCCCCAGAGCCATCCTCAAGGAGCTCATTATGTTCCTTAGTCCTGATGGTGTCCCCTAACTTGGCACCTTAAAAATATGTATGGGATGAAGCTATTTCCAAACTTTGCATCTCACATCCAAGGGACCCTGACTTCCCATCTCCCAGATTCTTAGAAAACACAGTAAATGGGGGAATTGGTGAAGGCACAGATTCTCAGCTGGGGTAAAAGAACTAAAATCTCACCCAAAGGATATGACCCAAAGAGTGGATCCAGAAGCCTCTTACCCAACTCATCGACCTCAGCTAGTGTAGATGAAAATGTCTTCTATTTGCCTAAAGTCCTGTCTAGTGTGTACCAGTGTTAGATCAGGGGACGAGGGTGGGAGTTACCAGAACTGGTCAATACTCTAGGTCAAAGGGTACCGAATATTGAAAGATTTCGGTTCTCATCAGGTTCCCATAAACAGTCCTTGCCCTACCCAGAGGCTTGCTGACTGCCCATCCCCTACTCCAAATTTGACTTGAAGCATCTCTGTTCTAAAGAATAAAGAACCTCCACCTCTACTCTGCCAAAATCCAGGAATTTCCCCCCCCTTGTATCCCAGGTCACTTACAGCAGGTCTGGCCCAGATGAGATGCATCTGTCAAGGGAATCCTCGAGCTAGCTCGTTAAAAGGGCGCCATTGGCAGCAGACCTCTTGTTGGCATCGTTCAGTGCCTTCTTGGGAAGGAGCCAGCCATCACTCTGATAATAGCCCTGCTGCCATTTTGCTTACTTTCTCCATGATTTTTAGGAGCCATTCTCAGCCTAACTCCTTTCTCCTGCCAGAAAGACCCCAAAGCCCTTCTTCGCATCTGTCTGTGTATCCCACTCCTGCTCTGTCTCGACCCTGCCTGAGCCTTGCCCAGTTCTCTGCTTCCTTCACGGCTGCCTGCACGGGACCCTTCTCTCAGCCCATACTCACACGTTCCTCTTCGTCCAGGTGTGGGGGCCACCTGGTCTTTCCCGCTGGTGGAGGAGAGAGCCCTCACCAGCACTGGTGTTTTGCGAGAATATCCACAATGGCTTCGTAATCTTTGAATGGCTTTATGTTAATGGCTCCTCTGCTGTGTTGATCTGTTCAGTGCTTCAGTTCATCACTTTGAACCCTGGAGCCGCTTGTGCAGAAAGTGCAAGTTTTTCATTTTGGTTGAAGAAAGTCTTCACCAACTGGGCTGTGTGTGTGACATAAAATGAGGGGGACCGCAAATACCTCATTGTTTTGGTCTCACCCTTCTTTTATCCTGGAGAAGTGCTGGGCTGCTCTTGCTCCTTCCCACTGTGGAGATGTGGAAGCAAATGGTGCTGGTAGGATTCCAGTTCCCTTCCTGCTGAGCGAATGGAGGACATTATCATATGGTCAGGACAGGCGCCTCTAACAAGGCTTCTCTGGTGTTCCAGGTGAACTGTGAACATCTGCGCTCCTCCTGGGTATAAGCTCACCTGGACATCTCAGCTGCCTCCTCCTTTCCTCTCTACTACAGCTAATTTCTCTTTGCAGAGTCATGCAGATGTAAATGCATTTTGGCTCCATTGAGCTGAGTTCTTGTTCAGTTTTGCTGGTTCTATGTCAGAAAAAAATACATATATATACATATATATGCATGTATATAAATACGTATATGGGCTTTGACTTTGGCTGGTCCAAGCCTGGCTTGTTTTCAGTTCTGGAGAATTGTCACTCTCAGTAAGTCTGAGATGGAAAGGTAATGTGTGAGGGTGTTCAGAGGGAACCTTTGCAGTGAGTGGGAGCTTGGTGGAGAAGCACTATCCTGGCTTCCTCAGGTCAGTTTGCCCTAAATAGGGGAGTAGAATGACAACTCAGTATCTGCCACAAAAACCCATGAGCATGGAGAAACAGCATGCAAAGTGACCTGTAGCACTGGGGATGCTGAGATCTGGGGGAGAAATCAGGGCGCCCTAAAGACCTGGGGCTTTTCCCTTTCCTTCCCTGCCACTTTGGAGGACAGAAACAGCAAGTGTCACCTTTTAACCTGTGTGGGTGACAGTAACTTACAGACACTGCCTCTGTGTGATATCTGCCAGCCTAGAAACCAGTCCTAAAGGTTTTCCCATTCTGTTCCCTTTGATAAGGAAGACTTGCAATTAGCTCTCAATTATAAAGCTTCTCCTTGTTAACAGCCCTGACCAAAAAGTGTTTTTAAGTGATGCAGTCATTCCTGAAGGAAGTCCCCCTAGAAAAGGGATGTGCAGAAGCCACCCAAGCCAGGACCAGAATTTTTGCCATGTAAGTTATTTTCTGCTCTTTATAATTAAACTGGAGCTTAAAGGCAAGTTAGACCCAAATTCTTGCTTCAATTCCAAGGGGTGCCTCTGGGACGTTATTTATATTGATGAGTTATAACAAGAGGGGTCCAAGGGATGATAGGGCCAAGCCCATCAATTCAGGGTTCAGGAGGTGTTTGAATCTCTCTTCCCCTACCTTGAGGACTTTCTTCTGCAGGCCAAAGACGAGAACCATGTTTCATTTCCTGAAAAACCACTATTAGCTATTTAATGGTGTGCTTATTTTTTTGCATATTTAGTTATAGCCGACCCCTGTATAAATCAGCAGGACTCTGTACTTGTGCAGTGCCCTGATGCATCTCTTTCAAGCTGAGTCCAGTAGATGCGATACAGTCTCCTTTTCCTAGAGTCCAGATCGCTATTAATATGGGGCTTCTTAACCTGCTCAGTAGCCTTCTGACTCACATTTTCCCATCCAAATTTGGAGCACTTTGGAACAGAGGCTATCATTTTTAAAACCTCAGTTTGGAGAGGCGCTATGCTAGATGCTGGATCTCCTGTTCTTACACACTCCTGGGAGCTCTCCTGTGGACTTGGTGGGGACATGTGGCTGCTGGGACACCCTGAGTAGGGCCAGAGTGCCACGGCAGCTGGACTCCAAAAACTACCTTCAGACCCCATACGGGGTGTTAACTCTCCCATTTCTGGGTTTAACACACAGGTTTGTTTATTGTGTTTGTAACTTACAGGCATGGCTGGATCTATGAAATTATACAGCAAATTATTTGATAAAGCCCCATTATTGAAAAAAAATTCTTGGAAAAGCTACTCTTTCCTCACTATCACTTATGATTGCTGTGTGTTCCTGTGGGAATCTACATTAGGTGTCTTGTATTGAAAGGACTTTAAAAGCAACTTCCAAAGAACCAGAGCTTTGTAGAAGAGAGCATCTTGTGAAGTATTAGAGCTATGGAGATTAGTATGTATACAACTTTGCTGGGAAATGACCTAAATTGACTTTTCCTTTTTGTAAGGAGAGGAAACCTTAAGATGAAAGAGGCTTGGGTCTGGAACTGATGTGAATACCCACTGGGGAAGCCTGAGTAATTATGTAATTAAATCGCTAACCCTTCCCTCTCCAGGACTTGACCAAAGGAAGAGGCTCTGTGACACTCAGGGAAGGGTTTCTACAGGAGAGTTAAAGGGGTAAAACTGTAGATTTACCCAGAGATTTAAGGTGGGGCTGATTTTTAGGCTGTAGCTAATGGACTGCATCTAGAATAAGTCATATTTTGAACTGAAGCAGACTTAGGTTTTCAACTAACCACCCCATTATTTGCTGTCTGCCGTAAACCTCATCTTGTTTTTCTATAATTTACCAGCTGGGAGGGAATGCGTCAGACACCAAAGGGGTTGTGTGCTGATGTGGGAGGCTGCTGCTGAGGAAGTAGCCAGGAAACTGTGTGCAGGGCAGAGTCGTGGCAGGAGCCATTCCCAGGATGGGAGGGTCAAAAAGGGGCACAGAGCATCGAGGACACTCAGGGCCATGAGGCTGACCCTCGGCACTTTACGCTTCAACCCTAGGTGGAACCTGGATGGGAAGGTAAGGCCAGGGACAGGATGCTTGTTGAAAATTTGGAGGGGAGATTTCGTGTCCTTCAGAGATAGTAGAAATACAGATGTGATTTAAATACAGAAATACGAGATCTTGGTTCGGGAAGGAAAGGATTGTTACCTCAGTGTGCGCACCCAGGTGCCCAGCATGGCGGTGCTGTGTCAGTGTTTGCTGGAGACAATTGCAAGGCCGCCATGTGCAGACTGCTCTCTCGAGGGCCAGAGATTGGGGTCAGTAGTGGGAAGGTGGGTGCACTCTGGCTCCCGTGGGGGTGGGGACAGTCGGCAGGTGGGGACAGGTACCTTGGGCTCTGGATCAGAGCTGTGTACACGGAGTGCAGTGAGGAGTGGGAAGCAGACAGCCCTCCAGGAGCCAGTCATGCTAGGACACCAAGTCCTGCACGCAAGTCCTGTTTGTCCCAGGTGTGGCCACTGGGACCTCAAGTGAGTCATTTTGCCTGTCAGCTTCTGTAAGTGGAGACTAAAATGTGGCAGAGGTCCCTGTTTCCTGTCTAGAGAGACCCCAGGACAGGCCACAGAGGAGGGCGGCCTCCCCTGCCGGTGCTCAGCCTGCGCCCTGCCTCTGGTGTGACCCCACTGTCCTCTGTGTCTCCTCTGTCAGGGCACCGTCTCTGGGTCTCCTTGCTCCTGCTGCAGAGCTGTGTACGGCACTTGGCAAAACTGTGCTTAAAAACTTAGGACCTCAAGGAACTTGTTACTTTTTCTTTACTCCGTGTACACAGCTCTGATCCAGAGCCCAAGGCACCTGTCCCCACCTGCCGACTGTCCCCACTCCCACAGGAGCCAGAGTCCACCCCACCTTCTCACTGCCACCTGTAATCCCAGCACTCTGGAAGGCTGAGTCAGGCTCTACCTGTGCAATTCAGTGACTTAGCAAGATCTTGTCTCAAATTGTTTATTTTCTTATTAGTGCATATTTGTCTTATGTGTTGACCACATTCATCATAGGGAGTTTGTATGTGTAAATAATATATTTTTTCCCCATTCCCCTCATCTCAGAATTTTAAAAATGGGTGGGATGTAGCTCAGTGTGAAGGCCCTGGGTTCAGTCCCCAGTAGTAACAAAAGAAAATCCCATGATGCTTGGAGCAGCCACAGCTGTTGTGCAGCCTTGGAGAGAGCCGACCTGGAGCTGAAGCTGACATGTGGCGAGGGAGAGGGGTCAGCAGGGAAATAGATAGCCAGGGCCCCCGGCTGTGGGAGATGTGGCCTTTCTGCTCCTTGCAGCTGAAGCCCCTCTGGATACCCTTTCCCGGGGGGAATCCACGCGGCTCTCAGGATGCAGGATGTATAGAAGGGAGGACAGCGTGGCAGCCACAGGCCATGTGCAGGGCCAGGACAGGGCTCTTTCTCTCCTGTCTGGCTGCCTCCTACCCCTTTGTTGAGCTTTTATTTCCTCCGTGGATTGGAGTTGATGTTTGAAATGCCCACCAAGGCCCCCCATTGGGCAGGTTCAGGAGGCAAGGGGAAGCATCTTTCAGGCATTTTCCAGGTGGGGGACTGGGCACTCTCTGTCACCCTGGCACACGGGTGTGGATATGCGAGAGTCGCGCTCTGTCGCCACAAACCACTGATTGACTCTATTGTCTTCTCAGTGAGACTCCAAACCCTGTCATCCGGAGTCCCGCATGTCATCCAGAGTCCCGCAGCCTGTGGTGCAAGGCCCCTGACCCCAGCGTCCAGGGCTGCCAACCAAAAAGCATCGTTCTAAGCTGGCAGTTGTTCTAGCAACTCCACACACATCGCGTTATTAATTTTTACAATAAGTACAGTCAGTGCTAATAGAATCTGCATTTTAGTAAGTACACTGAGGCTCGAGTGGAAAAATCACTTGCTTAAGGTCCCACAGCTAGTATGATAGAGTCTCAAATACAGATGCAAATGGAAAATTGTTCTTTTAACTTGTATCTTGAGTCTCGGTGCGTATTTGTCTACTGTCACGTGGACATGTTAGAGTAGGAGTTACTCTCAGTTCTGCTTCTTCATTTCACTCTTAGGTATGCGTTGGAACAGAAGGTATGTGTGTGATTACTTGCACATTGGCTTTTCTCTAGGAATATGGCCTCACTGTAGTTCATCACTTAGGAATGTCGTCAGTTGTAAGTAACAGAAAGCTAAGTAGCAGGGGTTCAGTGAGATAAGGCTTGTTTTCTCATGTAACAGACAATCCGGAGGTAGGCTGTGGGCACTGATGTCTCCAACATTTTCTTGGCTTTCAATTATATTTGATCCCATATTCCATGAAGTGACCATTGCAACTCCAGATATCACATCTCCATCCAAGACAGTAAAAAGACAAAAGACAGAAGGGCAGTGCCAACTAAGCAGATCTAGTCTTTTCAGGAAAGCAGGTGCTTTTCCAGAGCTATGAAGAATGCTGGAAACATAGGCAACAGGATCACTGGGAGAGGCTTAGACAAATCTTAGTCTACCAGAAGGGGCTGAGCACACAATTATTGGATTCTGGTCACTAAAGAGAAGGCTGCTAGGTGCACCTTCAAAGGCAGAGCTGGTAGGAGGTGCAGAGGTGTTAGAGATAGCCCATTCTGCAGGTTAAGCACGCATGTCTGACCCAGGACAGAGGAGGAGGATCCATTTAATAGACTCGTCTCACTGCACAGCCCTCCTGGCCATATCTTCTGCTAAGGAGAAACTGGGCCCATGGAGAGCCAGTATGGGGGCCCCGCTATCTCGGCACCCCAGCGAGGAAGACTAGTTCTCTGGAGACACCTGATGGGAGTCCAGCCTGCATGGACACTGGGCTCTCTGGGTCCCCAGGGGCAGGGAACGCCATCTGGTGTGGCTGTGATAATGGCTGTGAGTGGCATTATTTCCCACTCACTGTGGCCCTGTCTTTCCACAGCAGGGTTTGGATGCTGCCAGGCATTTTCTTGCCTCTGCAGGCTGGAGCACAGAGTCCTCGTACCTTCCGACATGGTGGGAAAACAGTGGACCAGTTCAGCCTCTCCAGATGAGAGTCCTGTGGTTGCCCTGGTAACGAGGCATCTAGGCAGCCAGCAGAGGGATTAGGTGATGGCGTGAGTCACTCAGTTTTCCTCTGCCTGGGAACCTTTCACTGACATCAGGAGAGCAGATGACTGGGGGTCTATCTTTCCTCACTTGGAAGGAGAGACACTGTTCCTTCACTAGAGTGTCTACACAGTGGGATCTTACTGATACAATAATTACAGAATAATAGCGACAGTATTTGACATTCTAGAATACCTGATAAATTTGCTGACAGATTCCCCTCTTCTCCAAGTGACTGTCTTCATCAGCCTCCCGTATCTGAGCTTATTTTCACTAATTTGGGGGCACCCTTTCTTCTGTGAACCTTTGCAAGCTCGCTAAGTGTCTGTATGTGTCATAGGACATTCACAGTGAAGCATGCTGCAGATGGCTGAGTTGCTTTTGGCTTCTTGTGGGCTCCAGTGTGTCTGCATACTGGGAATGACAGTGGCAAATGGGCTCCCTCCCCGACTGGGGGGAGTCTCCTTGCCTTCACAGCCCCATTTCTGTGCCCTGGTTCAGGACTGATGCCAAGCAGTGCTTGCTGTCTTCATCTTATTGTCTTTTGGTCTTGGATTATTTCACTAAGAGAACAGTCTGCTACTGTTTTTTCCTCCAGTGTGTGTGGAAAAAAAAAAAAAGGAAGAAATACTGAGCACATTTGTTTTTCGTCCAGCACATGCCTCATCTAGAAAGGTCACACAGTCGCACGATGGATTGGATGTCACTAAGGGATGGAGGTTTACTGCTGCTACCTTGCCGTGGGTACGCTGCCTTCTAGTGATCGTGTCCAGGCTGTTTTCAGTCAGGTGGAATAGTTGTGTCCAAATACACACCCTGCTGCTTTTTTTCTTTCAGGGATTGAACCCAGCACCTTTGCACTGACCTATGTTCTACCTTCTTGATTTTTTAAAAAATTTGAGATAAGATTTCGCTACATTACTCAAATAGGAGTTAAACTTGCTTTCTCAGCCTCCTCAAGTCCTGGGGTTACAGGCATGCACTACCATGCCTGGCTTTCCTCCAACCTATAAAGCTAAATATATTCCCAAAAAGTCTTGTCTTCACATTAGATAGTTCTGGGCCTGAGGCACTTACTGGCAGGCGCCTCCAGATCCTATTTGGCTGATTTTCCAGGCTGAAGAGGGAAATACAGTGTGTGATATATTTAAAGCAAGCAGCTAATGAGGAGCCAAATAAACCTTTTTGGCTCCCACTCAAAAGCTATTTTTAAAAAGTGCTTGCAGTGCAGAATCTGTTGGGATATTCAATAGTTGAAACACTAGAAACACTACAAAAATTTTTTTTTGGGAGAAGTTGCTGTTTACAAGAAAATAAAGTTTTATGTCATTGTTCTCTGCCTAATGTTCCTTTTGCCGAGATGAATTACTTAATGGAGGTTATCTTTACATGTGGATGTCTGAAGAGGATTTTCCATGTCTATGGAGAAAGAAGTGTATAGCTTCTAACAGAAAACAGAAGCTGTAACTTCAAGATATAAAAAGATTTGTTTGATCTGTAATATGAAACACACTGGCTTGAAATTATTCAGAAATGTATAGAACGTGTCTATAGGTGATACACTTATGGAAAAATGTCAGTTTGTGAACTGAGAATGTTCTCACTACAGAGAATCCAAAAGCCAGAAAACTATCGGCTAGTAACATCATGTTGCTTGAAGTATGTGGTAGTTTCCGTAAATCTCCATGTTACAGAGAGTGAGGCTTCTAGAGAAAAACCTGCCCAGTGCTTAGGGATTGAGTCTAAATGCTAACTCTTGACTGCTGAATCCAAAAGCTGTATCGCCTAGAGATAAAAATCTCAATATTTGTTGTGTTTTGTTTTGAGAAGACATAGTCAACATTAGGAATCTGTTGTATGTACTCCTTTGCAATATGCAAGGGAAACTCTTGCTAGTTTCTCTTGATATTAGATGGGAAATATTTCCTCATATTAAGAGTTAAAAAAAAATTTTTAAGGTCTATTAGCATCCTGTCAAATTAATATACCAAGGGGGGGAAAGTCATTTCAATATGTCCTTCATTATAGTAATGATTTTAACACTTAATCAGAGGTTGACATAAAATAGAATCTAGCTCCTCCTCTTTGAAGACTTGGTCTCAGTTCTGATGTTTGGTGTGCTTTTGTAATATTAAGAAGGAGGGTCACTCACTTGCTCGGTAGCTGATTTCACAAGCACATCCACTGCCTGTCGATAAGGAGTCATGAAGGTTGGCTTCTCCATGGTCCTGCTCACCACCTGGGTAGTGGCCACACGCCCTGTGCCGTGGACTTTGGAGCCATTAGCCCTGCCAGGAGGGGCTCCAGCACTGCCAGTGGGGACAAGCCAAAGTGGAAAGGAGAGCAGCATTTGTAAAGATGGACAGACGGATGTGCAAATAGATGAAGGATCGTTAGCCTGGGATGGTACAGTTACTCTCGGTGTGGGGACGGGCTTTGATGTACTGCCCTGGGTCTTCCCACGCATCCAAACGAGCCTGATACTTAGCTTTTATATCTGAGGCTAAATTTAATGACATAAGGCTAAAAATTTTATTGCTGTAGATAAAAAGTCAGTGAAAGAGCAAAGGATACAGATTTTTCTATTTTCTGGACCAGTGGACCTGCCCATTTGATGTCAGGGATTATTGCATTAGCTGCTATGTGTTGGGTGGTTTTGCGGGAAAACACGGGAGAATTGAAAGGGTAAAATTTCCATTACATGGGTAAATTTCCAGGATTGCTTGTGCTTGTTTCCATATTGCAAATGCCTTTGCCTTTTAATTTAGCTGTCATTCCCTTGGCGTTGGGAGAGAACATGTTGCTATAGAAAAGATGCAGGCTCCTGAATCATGCAGTCCTTACATTTGAATATGGACAGATCATTTACCAGCACAGCCCATGGGTACATGCCTCTGTGAACCTCTGTCTTGAACTGTGAAATGATATGATAATGCCCACTGCCCCGGTTTCAGAGAGGATTAATAAGACAACACAGTGAGAGCGTCTGGCTCACAGCTGTTCCTGATGGGTAGACACATGCCTCCTCCTCTAGAGCAGTGACAACAATATACCTAATTTTTCCTGACTTTAATGAGTAGAGTTACACTTCTATCAACCTGATTCTTTAGAGTCCTCAGTAAGACAAGGTTCTTACTATATCCAAGCCTATTAACTATTAAGATGGAAATAATTGCCTATCACATAGTGTTGTAAGTATGTACTGCATTAAATGAGCTCGTGGATGCCAAGTCAGAATGCCTACAGAGTAGGCACCCAAGACTGATGAGCACAGCACTGGATGGGTATGTCTTAGCAGGACAGCCTTCTTCCCGGCACCTTCCTGAGCATGGTAGCCTCCTCCAGCTGCTTTGCTGGCATTCTTCTGTCTATTCACTGACTGGAGGGATTTCATAGAATCTGTCCTTCTACACTACACCTTATATTTTTCCTTGGAAATTTCATCCATTTCCAAACTTCAGCTTCACTTTTGTGCAGGAACATTAGGCAGAGAACAATGACATAAAACTTTATTTTCCTGTAAACAGCAACTTCTCCCCCAAAAAAATTTTGTAGTGTTTCTAGTGTTTCAACTATTGAATATCCCAACAGATTCTGCACTGCAAATTTTCTAAATTTTTCCCGAATTCCAGATCAATACATCCTATTTTTTATCCACCAACACTTGGATGCCCAAAGGAATCTGGAACTCACAGTATATATACCACAATATGGTTACTGCCCATCCTGCTTCCTCCAAACTGCTTTCCCAGGAGGTCCTCTCTATACCACTGTGTGTCACCTCCAGATTCTGATTTCTCCTTTCCATGTGGAAAGTAGACCCCAAAGTGCATCCTCCAGGCCATCCTGCTTCTGGTTAACAATGATGACAACTACAAAGCTATAATAACAAGACATCTGTGACAGTGAGAGCGAACACTATAATCATCATTTGCTGAGTGTGTCCACTGTGCTGGGTATTATTGGTTCTACCCTAAAACCTTAGTGCAGTGGGGCCCTGCCCTCAGCCCTGTGGCCCCATCCTGATTTCCCTCAGATCAAGAAAATGTTCCTACCCAAAGCTGCTCTGTTTTCTCAGATCATGATCTGACTACTCAAGACCTCATAGAATTCCCCACTTCAACTATTCTGAGTCTTCTCCCAGAGACTGCATGTGAACCTCTGACCCAGCTCTGCCTTCCAGAAGGCAGATGGTGCCGCGCTGTTTGCCTCCCCAGCCTGAGCGCTGAGCATTGGCAGCTGTTTTCAGGGGTTGTGGACTGAAGGTGGCCAGGAGTCTGAGGTATCCCTGTTATTGCCCATGAAACCTGGTGGGACAGAAAGAGCCTGGGACAGGCGGAGAAGGGAATGGGTAAAGGGCCTCCGGTGACGTCAGTATGGCCTGGGCAGCCAGCGAGGAATTTGACTAAAGTAGTGCTGATTTAATCACTGTTACATTCCTTGAAGTATGCAATGTTAGTTCCTTATTTTTAGAGGAAGACATAAGGACTGAAGAAACAAAATACTTACTGCAGAGGTTATAAATGGAAAAGCCTAAATTATTTGACCCAGATGAATTTTATTCCTGAATTTTTCACCACGATACTTTCTACCCTTTCTCTGCGATGTAGCCATAGTTCCACTGTAGGAAATGTCTGAGGTCACGTTATTCCCTTGATTAAGTAGCTTCTCACTTTCCCCTGGCTCATGGCCAGTCTCTCTGGCTTGGCACACAAGTCCCTTCACACCCTGGCTCATGTCTACTTTGTCAAACTCAGTTGTCACCAGCCTTCCCACCAAGACTTCCCTGTCAGGTCACAGTGGGACCTCAGCTGTTGTGTGCACCCACTCTGTGCCTTTGCTCTGTGACTTCACTGGGCTCATCCTTTCCAGTGGCTGTGCTGGTCTCATTCTGTCCCTTCATTTCAAGGTCAAATGAGCATCAGCATGTCTGTGAAGGGACTTGGATTTTTCTAGGATCCTCCTTTCCTTCGTGTACTGCTACAGTTGGTTGTGTTTACTGCTGACAAAATACAGGTGCCTGTTACCTTCCACTTAGGTGTGTGTATCATCACCTGTCTGTCACCCTCTCAGTCTGACGGTTCTGTGTGGGCAGGAGCCATGTGTCTTATTCATTATCACATGCCAACATGTCACATGCTGCTTGGATCGGAAGTTATTAAAGTTATGAATGAAATAATCTAATTATGATTAAATATTAACTTTTTGCAAGTAGATTATTAGCCACTTAGGAATACCAACTTTGCTTCTGACAGTTGTGTTGAGCTGGTAATGATCCAGTTTTATAAGACACTTCGATATCACGACTAGAAATTTCTTCTATTTTTTGGTTTTACTTTTTGTTTCCTTGGTGCAGGGGTTGAATGTAGGGCTTCATAGCTCTGGCACCAAGCCTGAGGATTCTATTTCCTAGAAAAATATTACTTCACACTTAGCCTTCCATTTTGCTGTCATGGTAGTTAATGCATCAGAAATCCTGATAAATATATACATGTATTGCTTTTGAGTTTTTCTAGGCCAGTGAGTCCTGAACTGTACATGGAATCGCAGTTTTTTCTCAGTGATTATTTTTGTTTTGAAGTTATCTGTCTTTGGTTATATAGGCTTTTCCCTAAGATTTTTATGCCCTCAAATGCCATTTTTCAAGAGGTAGCTAAACATTTGCAGAAGGTTGTCAACATACAAAAAAGATTATGTTCTTGTCCAGCTAATGTTCTTTCACCTAAGACATGAGCATTGGCGTTAGAAGTCTTGTTCTGAGGTTTATTTTCGCTTGCTGCTCCATGTCCCAGGGACGCTGCCCTCCTGCTGGCAACTCTGGGCACAGCCCTAACTCTCAGTTGCCAGCTGGAGTGTTTTCATCATGAAAAAATCATTAAGTAACAAAATGCATGTGGTTCCATGATCCCAGGCTGGGCAGAACACTTTCCATGGGCACGCTGCATGCTGTTCGCATTTTCACACTGCAAGTCTGCGAGCTTGATTGTAGGAAAACATGTCATAGAAGGAAGCGATATTAAATTAAGTGGCACTGATTGCACATTATAGATTTGACTAAAGTAACTGTGTTTTCAGATCACTGAAGCCTACTTCTCATCAGGAAGGCTTTAGGAGGAGAGAATTCTGTAAGCATTTGAATAGAGAATTTTCTTTAGATGAATGAGAGAAGAAGCTATTCCAGGAATTCAGCTCAGTTTTTGGTAAAGTGGGAAGAGAAGTCACAGTAGGAGAGATAAGTGAGCGCAGGGAAAGGATTTAGACAGAGGCCAGTGTGGAAAACCACATTCAAGATGTCAGACACAGCCTTGAAGGGAAAGGGAAGCCTGCTTACGCAAGTGTAGGAGAGGCCTAACCTCACCTTTTCCATATTTCTGAAGAAATCAGCCCCCTGCATTCATCTGTTCTACATCCATGGATTCAACCGATCTTAGATTTAAAATATTTTTTGAAAAGTTGTATCTGGGCTGCCATGATGGCAAACACCTATAATCCCAGCAGTTAGGAGGCTGAAGCAGGAGGATCACCACAAGTTCAAAGGCAGCCTGGGCTACATAGTGAACTCAAGGTCAGCCTGAACTACACAGTAAGACCTTGTCTCATTTAAAAAAGAAAAAGAGTTGCACTTGTATAGAATTTGTACAGATTTTTTTTCTACTGTCATTATTTAATATAGTCTAGCAATTATAAACATAAGCATGCACATTGTATTAGTTCTTATAAGTAATCTAGAGATGATTTCAAGTATCTATGAGGATGGAGATAGGTAATATGCAAATACACCGTGATTTTGTGTAAGAAACTTGAACATCTGAGGATTTTGGTATTCCCTGGACCAATCCTTCATGCATACCAAGGGATGGCTGTGATGTTTTATTCTGAAAATCTTTCAAATACAGAAACATACAAATGAAAAAAACAAATCCTCCTCACCCACTCTTCCACCCACTCTGTATGTGTATGTGATTTTTTAAATTCATCTTATCACATATTATTCTACTTTATAGATGTGCCATGATTTGATTTGATTTGCATTATAAATAAAAATGCAATTAAAACCCTTCTGGATAAAATTGTGCCATCCTCTATGATTATTTTCCTAGAAAATGTTCCTAGGAGGAGAAATCGTAGGTGAAGCATATTAACGTTTTAAAGTTGTTGATATATATTGACAAATTGCTTTTTGTGAAAATCTTAAAGAATAAGACCTCTCCATGGTGCGGCAGGAGGTGGTTCTGGGCGGAGCCGGAGGAGTTTACAGTAATTCGCAGCAGGAAGCGTGCCAGGCCCTGAGTGAATGACTGGCCGGGAGCCAGCCTGAGAAACGGGAGGATGACAGGGCGGGGTGGAGGGAGAGGACTTTCTCGACAGGGCCGAGCTTCTTTCCCCTGCTTGCTGCCTGTGGGTGCTGAGTGCAGGCCCTGGCGCACACTGAGATTGGCAAATGATAAGCCTGGGGGTAGCGGGGCTGAGGCTCCGGTGTCTGCGCCACCTCCCCTCCCTGCAGTATCACATGGGTGGCGACCTGCATGGGTCAGTACGCCTCACCCCTCACCAGCCCAGCACACTGAAGGCCTCAGGAAGTGGCACTTCTGTGACTCTCGCTGCCACACTTCCCGGTTTCAGGAGTCTGGCTGAAACCGACAGAATGCTCCATCCAGAGCAAAAGGCCCATGTGCAGCATGTTATCCAGAGCGGGCTGCTTAGCTGATCTTCTTAGCCATTGGCTCATCTTTACAGGCGTGGCCAACCTCTTTTGGGTCGTTGGTGAATTCGCACTTGCTGCTATCCAGAGACGGGGACAATACTTGTTTTCCCTTTGTGATACACTTAGTGCTAACTGCAGTGGCCAGTGCTAATAGACGCTCAATACTTACAGAAAAGTGAATTCTAGAGCAACCTCTTGTGGGATGAATACCCGCTTCTTATTGGCTTTCCTTTTAGGAATAAAAAAGAAAACTTTTTTTAACTTTTTCTTCTTGATTATTTAGTATTTATATCTCATGGGAAAGTATTGGTATTGATAATCCTAAATTACACATGAAAATACCAAGTCATGGTCCATTGTTAATTTCTTCCAGAATAAATTGAAAACTTACTTCTTTATAAATTATTTTTGGACCTGTAGTGTTTCCTATTTTTAAAATCTTGTAAGAATATGAGATAAAAACTTTAAAATGTAAAAGCTAATTCCACTGTGCATTCCCAAAAATGTAACAGTGTTTTTGTATATATGCTACTATTTTTTCAGCTATTTTTAACAGTTAAACATATCAAGCAGCAAACATAAAAATCCAGCAGATGATTGACAAGCTTACTTTATTGTTTACAGGTGTTCTTTCAATGTAAGACCAATTTCTTAGTATAGTGAGGTCCATGATGTGAATACAGGTTTGTTTTTTTTTAAGGACAGAAGAGTTGGGTCACTTGCTGTAAACACACCTGAACTATTAATGTGAATCTCAGAACAAAATATAAGAAAATGAGCTAATGCTTCCTGTTTTGTCTCCAAGTAGGAAGTATTTGGAGGTAGCAGGAAAAGGAAATACTGTGGTCATCCATCATTTTTGTGAGGAACCAACATTTATTGAACTTTTTAAATAAAAATTTTCTTCAGGTTGTGCAAGTATATTCTGGGGTTAGTACAAAATTGGTACAAATAGGAAATACATTTTAAAAAGAAAGAATTCCCCATGCTACTATCTAGAAATACCCAGAGTCGGTATCCAGCTAAACTCTTTCTGAGGTAGTACCGTAATTGATTTCCATTCCACGTATCCTATTGCACTGTTATGAGGTTTTAATGTACAGGTAATGCTTTTATAAGATAATGATAGATAATAAAATTTATATCCTGAGGTAATATATGAGCGTAACCATATTATATTGTTTAGTGTTCTCGTTGCTGGATTGAATCATATAAAATTGCTGGTATCCAGCCAGTTCTGAGTTACAGAAATGACAGTTTCACATCTTCAGTTTAATAGTTGCACTAGGCTTCCTAGGAAATCTTGAAAGCCTTCAGGAGAAAACAGATTTTTTTTTTTGTTATTCCCAGCGTAATTTCTAAAGGCTGCAACAATTCCTGACAGGTGAATCTAATCTTTGTTTTAAAATATAAAAGAAAAGGATTAACACTGGTAAAACTAGTTTTCCTTAAAACAGAAACAATATGGAAATATTTTTCTAGAGAAAATAAATTAAGGAACCCATTTAGTTCCAGTTGGCTCAATAAAATTGGCCCTAGCAAGAGCTTAATGAAAATCCATCAACGTTGGTATTAACTGTTTAAACGACCCATGTTCATAAGCGCAAATGGTAACAAACTGAGCATCACAACAGGGCGAAAAAGCTCACCTCAAATTAGGAAGGGTCATGACCAGGGGAAAAGGTGGAAGTCGAGGCTGGAACCCAGCATCCATCGGGTCCAAAGCCAGGTATCTTCCCTCATCCCCAGGGCGTCACCACCAAGTAGCACTCGCTGGCTCTCGGCCCACCGGTGGCTCACAGCAAGATGCCCTGCGCTTCTCGCTTCTCGCCTGGCATTTACATCTGTGCTCCTGGTAGTAAGGTGACTATCAGTAAGTCCTAACTCTTCCCTCACTCACCAGTGTTAATTTCTCCTTGTTCTGTTATCTTCCGCCCTAATAAAGCTGCTCTGTGAACTGTGACGAAGCAGTTACGGAAATGGGTTCAGTCTCCGTGATGTGACCAGACCCGGTATCATAGGATAATGTCTTCCTCATGCATAGGGAGCACTGCTAATTATTTTCCTTTAGGAAACAGTGACACATCAGGACATGAAAGCTGGGGCCCCGTCTTTATTTAATTAGGCAGGAATGGATGTGCACGTGCCCGTGCATAAAAGCTAATCACTAGACCTAATTGACTGTTGCTTTTTCCGGTGCCCTTTCCCCATTGAGGCAGCATCTAGAAAGATCAAAGGATGATTTATTCTTATACAGAGTGTGTGTGTGTGTGTGTGTGTGTGCACAGAGGGGACTGAGTGTGCTGTGTTACATTGTCATTAAAAATCCACCCTGGGACCCAGTTAAAAGGCCCATTGTTCTTTCATGCAAATCAACAGTGAGAAATGAAGGCGGAAGTGTTTTTATGACATCACAGGACAAGCAAGGAAATCAGTTCTGCCCCCTGAGGTACGCTCATTTCTGTACCTGTTTCTTTTCAGTGCAAGTCAGCATCTGAGCCTCGTGGCACAGCTCTGAGGGGCGGGCTCTAGGTGGGACAGCATGGGAGACACTGAGGAGAGCTAGCTGTCCCCTCACCTGTGCACACACTTGTGAGGGTACACACACGCACACATGAACACGGTCAGTGCAGCATCTTTTCAATTCCACCTTAGCAAAACTGTGCCCAGCCAAGCTGGGGAACACAGTCCTCTGTCTGTCTGTCTACTCAGTGTAGACACTGAACTTTCTGCCGGGTAGAACAGGGTCATTGTCCCCCAGGGCAGGGACTCTCAATTTGAGATGCATGTGGAATTAGTGTGTAGAAGGCAGCAGTCCCGAGAGTGCTGGGGGCTCTCCTTCAGCCGTAGTCTTTTGTTAGATTTTTTGTGTCTAAAGACAGTTAAGAACCACATCTATCTATTCTACCTTTGCTCTGAACTTTTGAGACCAGAGGTTGGGAGGAACATGGTTTGGGATGTTGGAGGAATTTAGATTTGAATTTTGTCTCCAGAACCTCTTAGCTGTGTGTGGTTTTGGGCAGGCTATAGAACTGCTCCAAACCCACATTTTCTCAAATGTGTGTATTTTAGGGTTACAGTGACAAGACTAGACATGGAGATTATACATGCTGACTTTCTCTTTTCTCTGTTTTATCCCATGAATACAATAGAAAGCCTCTGCCTGTTCTATTATGCTCCTGGCTGGATCTTCCCCAGCACCAACAAGGTGCCTGGCACCCAGTGGACTCTTAGATGTTGCTTGAACGGGTGGGTGGGTGGATGCAGTACCCTGGGTCAGTGCCCAGATGAAATCCATCTGTAACCGTACATTCTCAAAGCACTTATTTTTAAGACAGACCTTGGTGTTATAATTGGTTTTGCTAAGACAGCCCCGTGTCCTGTGCGGATTCTTTCTGAATATGTGGAAAGACAGGTCTACTTATCCTGTGCAGAGAATCACGGTGTGCTCGGCATTTTATCTGCATCGGGACCAAGCGAACTATAGCCTGTAGGCCAAAGTTGATTTTTTGCCTGTTTTGTAAATAAAGCTTTATTGGGACATAACCGTGTCTGTTAATTCACTTTTTGCCTGTGACTATTTTGTGTCTCAGCAGAGTTGAGTAAGGACAGGGACCATATGAACTTTGTAACCTGAAGTATTTACTACCTGACTTTTTACACAAGAGGTTTGCGAACCCCTTGTGTATCTATGCACTACACAGATATGTATCTATCTAACTACAGGCCTTCAGGATTGGTCTTGAGTTAATTTTTTTTTCTAGATGGGGGCCTAAGACCCCCAGAGCTAAGTACCTTGCGTGGGATCTCACAGCTTGGAAATGGGTAGGGCTTGGTTGCAGGTCTGTATGACTCCACACCCATAGTCTTTCTACTAAACTCTGCTACCTTTCAACTCAGCCCAAACCTGGCTGGACCAACTCTGTCTACATGTTGACCATGCCTGCCATGGGGCGCAGTTTGACGAAGCACCTAGAGACATGGTGCAACCTGGCTCAGGCCAGCACTGTCCATCCCACAATGATAAGGTAGATTTCACAGGATGCTACTTACTAGCAGGAGAGTTTAGGTATCTGGTAATTTGCATGCAAACAAGATGCTGCTTCCCAAGGGTAACAGGTTGAACATTTTCAGAAAGGTCCTTGTTGCTCATATACATTGCACGCACTCTTGCTGGATCCCTTGGTGAGGAACATGTAACACTTGTGTGTTCCAGCTCAGAGCTACCTGATGGATTTGCCTTGCTATTAGTCTATAAAAACCAGGCACTTCCAGGCTTGCTCCTTGGTACAGTGGCCTCACTGGCAGATCTGACTCCAAATGAGAGATGAAAGTTCTTTTGCAGTGAATTAACCTAGCAGATACTTATTTTACAGGTTTATAGGTAAAGTTCTTGGCTGCTTCTGCTGGTACCCACCTGTCCCTTACTCCTACTTTTTGCTCATCTTCCCTCCTCCTGGTTAATTTTTACAAAATTGTAAGCTAGTTAGGATGGAACAAAAGAAACAAAGTTGGAAAAACTATCTCTTCCTGCACTGATGGCGCAGCAGTGTTTGCTTTGTATGTGTGACACGCTGACAATGACAATAATGGTGACAGTTACAGACACCCAACTCTAATAACACAGTTGGGTCATTTGTCTGTCAGATCTAATGAAAGATGGCTGTGGTTTTAATCAGTTGCCATATAAAAATGGAAACCATAACTTTGGGTTGGGGAGGGAAAAGGCAAGAAGAATTAGGAAGGGTGATTTCTTCCTGATGGTCAGTTGTCACTCGTGTCTTTGTGGCCAGCATTAGGGAGTGTCTGTGACTGTCCCTGCAGCTCTCAGGCACTGCTAATGGAAGATTCCACAGACTAGCAGCAGTGCTGCAGGGTGGAAGGGAGGAATCAGATCTATAATTAACTTTCTGTTTCATTGTGTTCTACGCAGTGACCCCATTTCTTCAAAAACAAAATCGTAGCCCTACCTTGTGGTTTTTACACACTCCAAAGTCAGTGCCCCTTGCAGTTTCTCCTACACATATACACACAGACTAAAAACGGGGCTGCTGTGGCTTATTGGGGGCTGGTAAAATGAAGCCACATGTCATTTGTTGTGCCAGTGTAACTCCATGGGGAAATAATGAGTTGATTAAAAGCCTTGATTAAATTCTATTGTTTAATTATTTAGCATGAATGCTCCTAACAGAAAGATTTTATTTTTTGCCTTTGTAGCTCTTTTGGTTTATTCTCAACATACTTTAATGCCTTTTTTGTTTGTTTGTTTTTAGATTTAAATTAAGTAGCCCTCCATGTTTTGTGGGATTTTTGTTCGTATGTTTGTTTGTTTCTCCGTGGCCGATTCTGTTAGTAATTGATTATATTTCTGTTACGGCAATGTGTTTACTATAAACCTGGTACAAAATTCAGTCTACTTCATAGAGACTGTAGAGGAACTTTAAAAATTAAACAATTGGTGAGTACTTTGCGTTGGGGAGGCATCACCGAAATAATAGAATTTTAATTTGTGTCCACGAGGCACAGTGCTGGTGGTAATCCATTTATCTCCTAGGCAGGGAAAGGGTGTGAACAAGGCATAGAAATCTGCAGAAATGGTGCCTCCTAGAGTTGTTCACCCCTAGAGTTGGGTGCAAGCAGTGCATTAACCCAAGAGCAAAGCACGTCCCTAAATCGGCTGTGTATTAATTAATATTTACTAATCAGTGAAAGTAACTGTGTTTGCTCTTCTTGTAGCCATAGTAAGAAGGCAAGCTCAAGTATGCTATCATTTCTGCACAGCTTTTTTTTTCTGTGTTTTAAACCCACGTGGATTTTCATGATTGGCTATAGTTTTTGTGTGGATGAGTGGCAGTGTTTGAGGTGGGTGTACCTAAGGTTTGTATCACTTGCCAGCTTTATTGAGCTCACGTGTTGTCCTTATTTCTGTGTTTTCCAGAGAGAAATGCCTGCTGCCTCTCCAGCTGGCTTTGGAATCCAAGAATGTGAAGCTGGCTCAACATGCTTTGGCAGGGATGCAGGTATAGCTTTGACTGAATGCAGGGTGACAGAAATTGACAGGCCACTTGGCACTGAATGAGCCAATCGGTAACATTTTACATACTGGTTGTATAAAAATCTGGGCAAAGATGTGATGGAACTAGGAAATAACCACAGAAGATCACATATTTTCTCTCATTCACCAGAATTTCTCTATGCACAGCATTATTGGGTCGAGTCTTTGCAGTCAAATATTGATTCATGGAGAACCAGTTAAGCTCACAAAGATATGAGTCCAGTTTTCAGGAGAACAAGGATCCTAAGAAAGAGTGACTCCAAATTCATTCCAATTCAGATCTTGTGTGTATTCAACATATGAGCTTTTGCATAATGACATTTGATAGTAAACTCAAAATATTTTACTTTATTCCTCAGATAGATTGGTGAGTGAATCCTGGGAAAAAAAAAAGAAGTTTGGTTTAGTAAGAAGAGTCAGATTGGTTGAATCACGTTTCTTTCTCTGAACATTTGTGGTGGTTTTGAGTTGTTTGTTTTTGTTTTTTTGTAGGTTGTGTAGTTTAGGCTGTCCTTTAACTCACTCATGTGCCCAGACTGTCCTCGAACTCATGGGGATCCTCCTGAGTGCTGGGATTACAGGTGTGTCTGCCATACCCAGCTGAGCATTTGTGGTTTACACCAAACATTATAGGTCCAATTCCAACAGTAAAAAGGTGATGACGATATAAATACATTGAGCTTTTAGAGTTACTGGTTTCTAGAGACAAGTATGGTCAAGTTCAAGCCTTCAGGGGTTGTGACTATATATGGGTGGCATTTGTTGATGTCTTTTCTGTCAATAAAGACAACTTTATAAATAGTTTTTTTAGGTCAGTGAAGTCCCTAATGTCTTTCAGAAGTTAATACATAGGAAAGAGTGAGGAAATACCCTTTTTACCCTCAGTTAATTTAATTATGTAATGCATTTTAACATGCAACTGCATTTGACATTTTGAACCTTGTTAGTATTGTTATGAAAAGCCTTTTGCTTTCCTCTATGGTAATTGGGCCACCCCGTAGAATGAATGAGAGTTTGTTGTATAGATTTCTCATTTTGTTTCCCCCCTACACACTTTTTTTTTTTAAATATTGAAACATTCTAAGTTGTATTTACACATTCTAAGTTGCATTTTCAAGGCCTATGTAAGCCTGTGAACTTCAGTGACTCAGTGGGTTTTGCTTCTTTACTATCTATCTCTTGCTGCCTACTGTCTAACTTTAGCACATCTTCAGGGCTTCCCATTGTTTATCACTTGAAGGAAAAACAGCTTTGTGATAAAGTTTAACTCTGGGCCATCTTGGATATGCTACATGATTCTCAAAAACAATCCCTACTGAAAGAAATAGGCCATGTCATGGAGTCTTACTCACAAAGGTCAGAAGCTCTTGATGCCAGCTCCATGGAGAAAAGGGGCCTCATCGCAGTGCATGACACAAGGCCGAAATTTCCCCCAGGTTGTCACTCTGAGCTATGCAGGGAAAGAACAAATCAGTCAGGGATGAATATAAAGCCCTAAACTGGGGTCTCAAAAAATCTACAGTACCAATTCAAAATGGGGAAGAACAGCTTAACTGCAGCCTTTCAAGTGAGAATTAGGGGTTTCGGGGTGAATGGACATAGACTGTGCCTGACCTGAGAAAGGATTCATGTTATGCATCACTTTTAAAAATCAGGCCTCCCTGGAAGTGCCTCATTCGCTTGGTGGCCTCATTCTGAGCGGGACACCTGTGTGGAGGTTTAGCATGGTCAGAAAAGATTTGTGTGGACTTGAAGCTGGCATCACGTTTGCTGGATGCTTTGTCCTTATGCTCTAGGGAAACATGAGGGAGTAGAGCTGTACAGTAGTGGCCTTGGTACAACCTGGAGAACAATGGTATGAAAAATAAGAGTTGCCCTGAAATAGCAGAGGGCTGTCCTAGGGAGACTTGTGGGCATCCTCATAGAAGGCAACTCTTACCTTCTTGTCTAGGTTTTAGTCGATTCCTTTTCTACTAGGATACACATTAAGATATGCGGATTCATGAATATTCCTGGATAAATGACAGCTCACATTATGAAGTAAGAATATAAACACTTGAAAAATGGACTCGTGGTCTGCAATACCCTTTTCCTTTATGCAGCAAAGCTCCATTCAGAAAGGAAATGCATGTAGGTTATTGCTGTGTGGGGCTCCTGGCACATCCATTATCCATCTCTACCACCTCAATCACTGAGGTAGCCAGCACATCAGAATTTCACTTGCTGGAATTTAGAATGAATTATCTAGTATCATAAAAAGTCTTTGCAAAAACCATTTGCCCAAGGTTGGATGCATTTTTGGTTTTAATGGCATGTCGCATGAGTTCTTTCCTAATAGCTTCCAGCCACGTGCATCCTGGGTGAGGAAAGTGATCATCAATACATAATAAGCTAGAGCAGAATCAGGCAGCAGGGGGGAGCCTATCTGTGATCACTGCCTTGTGCCTCTTTACAGAAGCTGCTCTCTGAAGAGAGGTTTGTATCCATGGAAACAGACACTGATGAGAAGCAGCTGCTCAATCAGGTCCTGAATGCTGTGAAAGTGACGCCTTCGCTCAATGAGGACCTGCAGGTGGAAGTGATGAAGGTTGGTTTGACGTGGCCACTAGTGTGCGTCATTGGGACAGGAAGACAGTCTGACCCCGATATTTGTTGTCTTGAAACTCTCTCTATACTGTGATTGTCTGTTACTGGGAATAGATGGTTATTATCCTTGCTTAAGGTCCTCTAAAATTATCATGATAGTTTAGCAGCAAAAAAGTACAGTTTCAATAAATCTCTAAGGTAGATGGCCCGATCCAGTATATGAGATGTGATTAGGAAGCACGTTTATCACCTTTAAGAGAATGTACGGGAGTAGTTCCAGCTTGGAGTAAATCTGATCTTTCTGAGTGTTCCCCTGCCTGTGTAGGTAGCTATACAGCAAAGAACTAATCATGTTTTGACCTATACTACGACTTTAGCACTGTCAGTTTAGAGGGAGGGATATCCTTAAAAGCATATCAGAATCACATCTTTCTCAAATGATAAGAATCTTATTTCCCTCATTCCAGTCACCATTTTCTCCCCTTCTTTCCCTTGAAAATCACCATGACTGGAAACTTCTTTTGCTGACTGGGGTGTGTCAGATTCTGTGAGTGAATGGTGGGTGGGAAAGAGCAGGATGCAATCTCTGACCAAGAACAGCACCTTGGTCAAAGCAACATGGCAGGAACTGAGGAGACGGCTTTTAAGAGTGCAATTTACCCTTTTCCTCCCTGGAGAAACATATAGAAGAATACTGAATATGTAAGAGAGTGCCAACTATTGAATATTTAAGAACAGTTGGTGCCATGTAATGGTGGATCTCTTTCTGGAAGTGTAGTTTCTCCATTCACAAGAGAAAGCGTCCACTTCAACCATGATGTTTCCTTACAGTCCTGGACCTAACCTAACTCTGTTGGGGGTGGTTTAGGGTAGTGAGTGCAGATCAGATTTTGAAGTCAACCTGCCTGGATGAATCCTCCTTCTGCTCCTAGCAGAATGTCCTTCAGCAGCTTCCTGAATCACCACTCTGTGCCTTGAGTTACTCATCTGTAAAATGGGAGAAATAGTAGTTCCTACCTAAGAAGGTTGTTTTGAGAATGAAGGAAGGTGACATTTGTAAAGAACTTGGCATAGTACCTGGCACAAGGCAAATGTGTTAGGAAGTGTTCTGTGTTCCTGCTGCCACCTCTGCTGCCTGCTGGTTCTGAATCAGCACCTCCGTGGGGGGTCCAGGAATGTGCAGTCCTCTCTGGTGTCCCAAGTGAGTCTGAGATGTAGTAAGAAATGAGAATCCTGAGCTCATGGTTTTCTAAGACCTCCTGTGTCTCTCACCCTCCTGGGTTCTGGATGTCCAGGCTCACTTTGCCTTTTGACTGCACACTTAGGAGCTGTGGACGTTTGTCCCCTCCAGATTTGCTTTCTCTCTGCTACATCTGTGCCACTCCAGAGGGGGAGGGCAGCCCAGCCACCTCTCCAGTTGCTTCTGTGACATCCTCGTCTGGGGTTCAGGGTCCTCCTTTTTAGAGCTGCATGCACTGGAGGGTGATCATGGGCGTTACACGAAGAGGGCACTCATCCCAAGCTATATAGTCTTCTAGAAATTTTCCTGGGAATAATTCTCCATAGAACACAGGAGGTCTTGTTAAAAATGAAAACGAGGGAGTACAGAGTCTCCTGGAAGCTGTGGAGAAGCGGGGTGGCTAATGGTTCTGTCAACAGTGACACCTGTTTGAGGTCCTGGGCTTGCTCTCTAATGCCAGCCCAGCGGTGCCTGCTGTTTGCCTTGCTGTGGAGGGGAGCAGCTATGTGTCAGCCCAGCCAGCGACTGTGCAAAGCCTATCTTTATGGTTTTCCTAATGACTCAATAATAGACCATGGTACTTTTAGTTAATACTTGGGAGGAAAATCAGACGTTGTCAGAAAAAAAAAAAAAAACAGTAATCCAAATGGGTCAGTCTTTCCATTTAGATTGTCCACATCTAACTAAAAGGCCTTTAAGATAAGGGTCTTTTCTACATGCTAATTTTGACGATTTAAATGTTGGAATTGGGGGAAATATTTCAATTCACACCAAACCTAGCTTTAAGCTATTTTCTTTGTAGTGTCTTTTATTTTGAACAAACATTTTTAGCCAAGTTGGTAGAAAATTAAAGCTGAGATAACTGTTTTAGGGTGATATTATCAGTATGAAATAAAACTGAAAAATCTCTTTGTCCATCATGGGTTACAGGTGAAAGATCCACCATCATTTCCTTTTCTGAGATTAAAATACTCACTGAGTATAGAAAATGATCTAAATTACAGGCTTTCTGATTTAGAATAATATGTAAATTTTATCTCCTTGCTCTATGCGTAAAGAATTTCCATACTAACTTAGTAGTATTTATAGTATTATTACTTAGTAGTAATATTATTACTTAGTAGTATTTCCATACTAACTTAGGAGTATGGAAATCTCTAGAAACTGAAATTTCTTTATCTTATAATTATGTAATACTGGTTATGACCTAAGTAAAAACTCCTAAGTTCTTGTTTTGCCAATACTACTGCTATATTAAAATATTTTTACCACCTATTTTCCCAAAAATTGTGTTTAAAAGAAAAATTATATTTAAAGGGAATTGGATGAGTCCTCAGAGAAAAGACTGGATTTCCATTACATAGGAAAAGTTTGCTGAGTTAGTCTTAGTTTTCTTATATAATTCATTCTGGTAATAAATTATTTAAACCAGATTCTTCCTATGAAAATCCTCCAGTCATTTTAATAAATATTTTGTAGTTACAGAAAATCTTTTAAAATGAGGTACAGTAGGGGTCTTCAAATTTTGGTTGGGCATACTATTCAGGGATAAAGCCATATCATGAGGGTTTCATTTATGTGTGTGACCACAGCATAGTAACAAATCCTAGATACTATCTTTTAAAAATCCACATCATGCATTTATTTACATGTTATTATCTGCTAGTGTTTGTAAAAATGAGTTGAACCAGGTCATACTCAAGAGTGTGTAGAAATTGTATTCAATTCCTGCAAAGGAAACAACATGATTACAGATTTCCCCAATGTTAAACAAATCCTAGCTAATAACAAAGTTGAAGTTTCCAATGATAATAGTCTTGTTTAGAAAGAAAATACTAGAGTTTCAATCAGAGGGTTAAAAATGATATTTACTTCTGACAAATTAAACAAGAATGAGGTAAATCACTTGGTCAAGGAACTATTCTACATGGTCTTTCTATTTAACAAGAGGGGAAGGTAAAAAGTAACTTCGATTTATTAAAATGCCCATGAAATCCAAAAAAAAAAAAAATTTCTACCTTGAGCAAATAAAGCATCAGGGTTGAACAGAATCAGAAAGAAAAGGTTTCCCTGATGATGTATTACCTGTGAAATGGATTCATCAGTGGTGGGGAGCTATTTAATATTTACATTCAGTACTTGTCTGATTTGGTAACATTTTCCCCTGGTGTATGCCATTTCCATAAATGCCAGGTAGGCTTTGTAGGAGCCATGGACATAACTAATGACATCTCTGACTACAGTAATTAGGGTGTTCTTTCCTTCTTTCTAATGGATAACCTTTAGTGAGGTTGTTAACTGATACAGCTGGCTGAGGCTTCAGAGATGGAAAAGAATTATGGCGAGCCTTCTGCCTCTGTCAGCGTGTAAGAGTTGTGAGTATCTGGGAGAGCAGACTGGCTTTGGCGATAAAGGAGGATATGATGCTGGGCCCTGAGAATGTATTTGATGAGTGTTCTATTATTGGATGTCTTATTTTATGTATATCTTTGGATAATAGAAGTGAATGTTGGTGGAGTACTTTACAATTTTCAAAGGAGAAATGACAGGGGCTGGTTATTTAACATTTATTGTGCACCAGACAATCTGGCAAGTACTTTTTACCTTCCTACAAAGGTCACATAGCTAGTGAAATGACAGGGGCCAGGATTTAAACTGTAATTCAGCCTGAGGAGAGGTCTGTGCTCTTTTGCAGTGGGTGGCTGGCTGTTAACTCTACATGGAAAGGCTGGTAGGTGGGGTGTGATTACTGTTCTGTCTTACTACTTTTCTCTCATTGCTGAGACAAAATACCTGACACTCAAAAAGGGAAAGATTTATTTAGCTCACAGTTTGTGGAGGTTTCAGTCTATAATTGGCTGGATCCAAGGCAGAGTGAGATGGCAGAGGGGCAACAGTTCTTGGTGGCTGGAGGGACAGAAGACAGCAAAGCAGCAAGAACAAAAATAGTGAGACAAGCTCCTTTCTGCCCCTCTTATCCAGACTACTGGGATCAGGTGGTGCCAATTCAGTCAGTGGAGTGAGCCAGCAGTCACCCAGCCTTAATGCCAGCACCCTTAATCCCAGCACTGCACTATGAATCAGTCACAAACTCTAGATTCAGCTACCTCCAAAGAAGCCCACCTCTCATGATTGCATGAGGCTTTAGGGGGACTTCTAGACACAAACCATAACATCTTCCCATTGTATAGATGTTCACACAACAAATTTAAATCACAAGCTAATGGAGGGAAGCAAACTAGGAGCATCTCAGTCCTGCATATTTTCTGTGTCCTCCCAAAATAATGATATTCTCTCATTCATCCTATGAGTAGATTCAAATGCGGAGAAAGAATCATTAGTTTCTTTCCCACAACATTAACTAATGGCTCTGAGTATATATGGTAGAACTGAAAATAGAATTGTCATCTACTATTTAGATATTCAAATATGACAAAATCCTAGCAAACATCTGCAAAAAGCACAAAGGTGACAGCATCGTGGATAGATGTTCACTGTCTGCAAAGCTGATAGTCCTGAGCCTTGTGGTATCATCTTGGAATTTCACTGTTACAAAGTGGAAAGGAATGTGCTTCTAAATTATGCAGCAGCACAGTCAATCCTTGTTCTGGTAGTTAGAAATAGGACATGGAAGGACCATTTTTAAAAGAAACATTTAAAAAATCTTCACAGTGCTAGTAATCCAATCCAGCACACACTGGACAAATGCTCTACCACTGAGATACACCCTCCTGGCCAGGGGACCAGTATTGAAGTCCCTTCTCAGTAATGTCTTAATGGCAGGGTCTTTACATTGGGAAATTTATCCAAATGGTTAGTTTTGATGCACTTAACTCTGAGCATTTGGTCTTCCAGAGTGCCTTATGGGAAGAATAATCATTAGTGGAATTTGAGCGTGAATGGCTAATTTGTCTCACCTTCTCACGTCAGGAAGACCAGAAATTTCTTCTTAGCCTAAAGCCATCAAATCACTTTAAAAGATTTGCAGCAGTCTCTTCTATTACAGAGAAATCCAATGTTTGATGAAAAATGCATAACTCCTTAATGTACCATTGTTGGAGGTCAATCAAGCAAGCTTACAAACATTGTTTGAGTAGTAAATAGAGACATGTCTAAAATAGTGGTTCTCCTAAGTAATTTGTTTTTGCACAGTCCTCCCTCTTCCTGCTGCCAGGGTTGATCTTTTACTACTTTACACACACACACACAAATAAAAATTCTAAGTCTCCCTTGTTCCTTTTCTCTTTGAAGTGACTATCGTAGACAGATGATAAAAATATATTAAAAAGCAAAGAGAAAAACATTGAAAATTCAGAAATGCAATTTTCTCTTCAATAGTTTATGCATTGTTTTTGAGATGAGATTTTCATATTATTTTTCTTAAAGTCACCACCATTTCCAGGTGTGTCATTCAAACATAGTTGTCAACCATTCTATCTAGTGTTCCCCACCACGACCTTAAGTTAACCAAATATAAACATAAAGACCCTAGTATATACTTGTGGTGGATTCACTAGGATTCTTAGTACAGTGGAAAGAGCCTTTAACTCTTTTCAACCTTGTATTCAGTGAATATTTGTTTGTTGTGTCCCAGGCACTATGCTAGGCACAGATGACCTAGAAAAATGAAACCAATACCAAACAAAAACACAGTCTTTGTTTGGAGGTTAGCAATAGACAGAAATTAATAAAACATATAAATATACATAAATTGTGATAAATGCAATGAGAAAATAATCTAGGGGTTAGAAGAGTATATAGAACAAGACCTCATGGGGCAGATGGAAAGGAAGACAGAGGAAACTCTTCTTAGGAAGTGATTGGTAAAGTGAAAAAAGATCTAAGATAGAAGTCAGAAACAGGAAGAGACCCAGCAGGATTCATTTTAGCTATAGCAATGCACAATTTTATTTTTCTTTCACAATTAACTTGCATCAGTGCTTGCTGAGCCACATTATTAAAGCCCCTCATTTCTTGAATATTATTTCTCCACCTGTAGTCCATGGTGGGTCCCTAACCCCTGCGAACACATCTGCATTGCAGCCCACCAGTAGGAGGAGAAGGGCTGCATTTCTGCTCACATCTGATTGGCCATATGGCAACACTCATTCGGAGGGAAAGCTGGGAAGTGTAGTCTTTATCCTGAACAGCTGTATCCCCGGGGTTCTGTTCCTGAAGGAAGAGGTGATAGTGTCAAGAGATAACTGGCCCACTGCCAGGGCACTTATCACATGAGAGTCTTAGTTGGGCTCATTTAGCCCCAGCCAGTGGCAGCTGGCACGATAGCTCCTCTGCTGCCTCCTGCTCTTCCATTTTCATTATACTGCACTTTTCTCAGGGGGAAGAGCAGACGGTACACTCAGCTGTATATGAAGTTAGCTAAGGACCACTTGGGGAAATGGCACATTTGAATCTCTCCATCTAGTAATTCCTAAACTCTTGATACAGGCCTGTCTGGAAAATTTCACTAGTTAGTAAGGGAAAAGTAATGATACACTATTAGCCCTGGTTTTCTCCCTTTGGTGTCTAGCAAAGCAGCTGGTGTGGAGCTTACTAATTGCGTGCTAATTTATTTATTGACTAATGAAGAAGAGATGGAAATACATAGGAGTTTTCAGTGATTCACTAGGAGAAACAAATAACTAAAGTGTGATTGCTGATAATCTGTGTGAAAAAAGATCCGAACAGATTTGTATTTCAGAATTAAAGTAGCCTCCTACATCATCAAATCCTTTTTATAAGTGTATTGAAGTTGAAGTGGTTGGTTTGGGCTGAGCTTAAATAATCATTGGAGTAGAATTGCAGTCTCAGCTACTTAGATTTTTCTGGAAAGGCTTTGAGCAGGGCTAGGAGTTGATCTTTAATATCTAGTTTGGAATAAGTGGAGAGATAACTTTCAGGTATAGGGGTCTAAATTGACTGTGAGGCCAAGGTGAATAATGCAGCTTCTGGAAAATAATGAAATCTGAGAAAATCTCTTCCAGTAGATTAGTATTCACTGCAGAACTGTAGGTGGCCACAGCGTAACTATCCTGTGAAAAAAGCACTGGAGACTCTTATCTTTTTAGACTTTTTCATTTTTCTTCTTTTCAAGATATTTGGTAGAAGAGTGGTAAGAACACAGCTTCCAGGGCTGGAATACCTGGTGACCTTGGGCACTCACTTTTTCTAACTATGGCCTAATGTTCTGATGGGCAAAATGTAAATAATATTGACACATACCTCTTTGGGTTGTCATGAGTCTTACAAGAGCTAAAAAGAAAAGATGTGCTTAGCACAAAGTCATTGTTAGCTTTCATTTTTGCTATTGTTATTAAAAAGAATACGAGTAGCATAATGAGAAAATGAACACATCTGAACTCACTCAAATTATGAATCAGAGCATTACAACTATCATTGCTTCATGAGTTTCTCCCAAACCTCCTTTCTTCCCTAGTTCTTTCTCTATACTTTTATCTTCTTCCATGGTAATAGAACAGAAAAGTATATATTATCTTCAGAGATACTTGATTCCCAAAAAATGGTGCCATGTTGATTTTTAGCTCTTTTACTTAAAAGAATAATTTTGCAAATTATTGTATATCAGCTACTCACCTGGATTATATTTAAGATCCTTACCATTAGTTCTGACTCTACTCCCTATAGAAAATTCCCCACAACTAAGCTAAATCAGTAAGTTTTTCAACTGTCTTTTCAGATGAGTTTGAGACTTGATTTTAGAAGAATTTTATAGTTAAGTTTTTCATTTATAGAGAATGAAGTTGACTCTAAACCTTTAAAAACTGCTTTATCACAGGGGCTTGATTAGTCATGTCTATAAGCATCTACTCTAAAATTACCAAAAGCTCCAAGCTTGTAGGGGCCGATTCTATCTGAGATGATGCTCCCATTCAGGGGGCTGGGACCTGACAAGGACAGAGAAAAGAGGGGAGTAAGTATATCAATACAATCCAGCTGAGAGGCTAGGAACATGGCAGATGTCTGTAACAGGGGAATCACATGTTTGAGGCCAGCTTGGGCAATTTAGCAAGCCTCATCTGAAAATAAAAATAATCAGCTGAGGAAGTAGCTCAGTGCTAAAGCATTTGCCAAGCACGTACAAGCCTCTGGGTTTTGATCCCCAGTGCTGGGGGAAAAAAAATCCAGCTGAGAGATTCAGTCAAAATAAATTTGTTCCAAATTAAAGCAAAAGAAAAACTTGCTGAACTTTTTAATAGACTGTTTTTTAGAGTTTATTTCCATTGGTTTGTTCAGTGGTGTTAGTATTCCTTTGCTGTGAGATAATACCTAAGAAAATCAATGTAGGAGGGGGAGAGATTTGTTTTAGCTCTAGAGCATGGTCTGCTGGTTCCATTGATTTTGGGTCTTTTTTGAGGCACAGCAACAGTGTAGGGAGCCCATAGGAAACAAAGCCACTCACCTCAGAGCAGCCAGGAAGCAAAGAGGAAGAGGAAGGGGCCCTAGTCCCAGTATCCCTCTGAGACCACGCCCCCATGACCTAACTTCCTTCCATTAGGCCCCACCTCCTGAAAGTTTCACCATCTCTCTGTGACTTGTGTCACACCAACTAAGGCTTCATGTGACATTTAAGTTCTAACCCATATGCTGTCAAAGACAAGGGTTTAAAATCTAGTAGGAAAGAGATAAATATATAATTACCTTAATTCCATGAAAAATACATCAGAAATATTCATAAAAAGATTGCTTCTGTACTGGATATAACAGACCTTTTTTCTTGTCATTATTCCTTAACATAACATTTACATAACATTAATATTGCATTGTGTGTTATAAATAATTTAGAGATGATTTAAAGTATATGAGAAGATGGGAGTAGGTTATATGGAAATATCGTTTTGTAAAAAGGATACGAACCCCTAAAGACTTCAGTATCTGTGAAGTTCTGGAACTAATTTCCCTTGGACACTGTAACTCATTTGAGATGAGAGACAACTATTTTCATCTGAGATGTTTAGAAACTGAAATTGAGTTTCCCCAAGGAAATGTGGAGAAAATGTTGACTCTAAAAAGTAAATTGGCAAGGGCTGTAGTTAGAGATAATTTATGTAAGTTTGTCAAGGGACAATTTTAGAAGGAAGAAGAAAATAGAAATAGGAACAATTTGTTACTTGTTCAACTGAATTAATCTCATTACAGTTAATATTTACATTTTTTCTGAATAACACCAGTACAGTATTTCCTAGAATTAGATGCCAATGACTTATCTGATGACTTTCAATAATTTATCACTAGTGCCAACAAGTACAGCCTGAAATGAACCTCAAAAGTGATAATAAACCAGTGGATAAACTGTTTTCCAAATTGAATATTCAAGCTCTAGCAAAATCTTCTATTGACTAAAAAAGCTTGCAGAATAGCCATTTGCAAGTCAGTTTAAGCCATGAGTGTGAGAAGCTTCATGAGATGAAATAATTTGATGCATCGTCAAAATGAAGATTGAGTTTAGCCCAAATGTCCCATGCCACCAGCCACAGAGGATTTGAGGAGAGCGGGCTCGGGGGCTGCCCTGGCCCTCTGGACATCCCAGATTCTGTCTCTGGGCTCCTGTGGTCGGGGCTCTAACCTGTGTCCTCCAGGCTCGGGGATGAATGATCGAGAGCATTGGTTCTCAGCTGAGGACATTTTTTGATCATCATGGCTGGTAGGGGTGGGAACACCACTATCATCTATTGGGCAGAAGTCAGGGGTGCTGCCAAGTACCCCACAGTGCCACACAGGAGTCACTCCACCCCAAATGTCAGTAGTGCTGAAGCTGAGAAACTTTGCTAGAAATAAGGGGAAAAAATGCTTATCATTGGCATCTGTGTTTTAAATGTAAATAAGGAAATGTCCTTGGAAATTCTACAAATTTATGCTTTGTGATTCTTTGCCTCCTTCATGCTAAAGATAGATATCCTGTCATTTTCCTGTCCTCAGAAGGTTGAGCGGTTTTAGTGTTTATGAACGGACCAGGAGGAAAAGACCCTCTGTGTCTACTTCACAGTTAAGGGTCATGTTTAGTAATCCAGACTCAGTGGGCAGGAGCACCCTGCATCCAGTACAGACATCACAGGCCTCAACATTCCTGTGCTTGCCACTGAATTTCCTGTCCTGACTGTTGCCAACTTGGAGAACAAAAAGAACAGAGAAGGAAGTGATTTTTCAATTTTCTGAAGTTTCAAGCCAATGTACCTGGGAGGCCAGAAGGCAGTTTGGGTTAAGTGTTAGAACTAACTTCATGCTCAGAGGCAGAGCTGGGTTTGGAGCAGGCCTGGCCTGTGAGCGCTTCTCCACACATGAGGGAAGGCGAGGCCAAGGCCTTCTGTGGCACCCGTCACAAGTGTAGTTCTTTTCTTGAGCCCTAATAGTTTATTTTGTTTGGTTTGATTTATAAACAACATCTGGTATTTTTGAAAAATGAAACAATTGCTCCAAGGAGTGCTTGTGTATAAATTAAGATAATTTTCATAGTTTGAGGAAAAGGAAAAAAATTCCTTACTCATTCGATATGACCCCAAATCTTCTATGTGCCTTGTGGGTAGATGACTTTCCCAAATCAGCACTTTGAGATGGTACCCTTGCCTGTTTTCCTGAGTTTATTAATTATATGTGTTATAACATGTTAAATTTAGAGTCCCATGAAAGGATAGATAGAGCACTATAAGGCGTGTCTTCTGATACACGTTTTAGGTGATGGTACATTTTCTAGGCAGACTGTTCATCACTTGTAATCAATTATTTTAGGACCAACATTACCTAAGATGTGAGCTCTGCAAGATCTTTATTTTTTTCACCACTGTATCCTCAGCATCTAGTGATAGATCTGACCCTGCTCATATCTCAGTAAACATTTGCTAAAGGTAGGAAGGAAAGAAGGGAGGGAGGGAGGGAGACAGAGGGAGGAAAGAAGAGCCCACAAGTGAATATCATGTGGACATGCAGCTGCTTCCCAGTAACATCAGGAATCACCTCTGCACTCCTGAGTCCCCTGGAAACGGTCCTGTGGATTAGTCACAAATTATATAATACAAATTAGCTCATATGGTGAGCGTACAAAATAAGTGCTCAGCAGAGCCAAACAGAGAAAGTTAGGTGGCTGGTTGGTTTCTGTGTCTCGTGGGAGATGCTCTCAGATTAACAGAAAGGATTTTCTCCCTGTGAGAGTGAGGACCTTCCACTTGGATGGGTGTCTTGCATGGGAGCTTACAAAATTCAGATTGCTCCAACCTGGTCACTTGAAACTAGTGTGACAGATTGAGGATCCCTTTTCCAAAATGCTTGGGGCCAGAACTATTTCAGATTTCTAAGTATTTCAGATTTGGTGTTATTTACCTAGATTTTATTCATTGAGAGTCCCAAGTCTGAAACTCCAAAATCTAGAATGCTCCAAAATCCAAAGCTTCTTGAGTATGGCACTTAGGACTTCAGATTTTGGAGCATTTCATATTATAGCTGCTCAACCCATGTTACTTTGTGTATCTACAGGGTCAGCTGTAACCGTCACCCCACTGGGGGCCTAGCACTCAGATTTCTAGAATGATGTGGCCTAAGGGAAAAATAGTGGTCTCCAGACTCTAAAAGATCTGAGCTTTTCAGATCTTTTACCTGAGTAAAAGATTATCTGAGTTTTCTAATTCACTTTTTACTTACAATTAGCCTATTCATTTATGTCAAAATAGCCACTCTGAGTTACAGAAAATGAAAACCTGTCTACAGGTTTCAGCCTAAAGGTGCACACCATGTGTGTTTCTCCTCTTTGGTGCTGGGATTAAACTCCAGACCTCACCTGAGCTGTGTGTCGCTGAGCTACATCCCCAACCCTTGAGGTACTTTTTTTTTTTTTAACATGCAGTTTAGTCCTCTAAATAGCCTTCTGAATGGGACAGAAAATTTAAAGGTAAAGGAATGAGCAGAGGACAGAGGCAAAGTCACACAACAATTTAATGCCAAATTGCATGCTGTAATCACCTCACTAGAAGACTTGTGGCCTTGACGTCATGGGCCCTGCTCTGTCACCAGCATCACAAGGCAGGGCCTGCTGAAATCCTGGTCATGACCAGGACATGTCTTTAGGAGAGGATTAATGTAGGATGTTCCCTGGAAGCACATGTATGTGATCTTCTTTGTCTCATCATCTGTCTACATCTGTCACACTCTAATCCTAATGTGACCATGTTTTCTAGATTCTCATAACTTGTGCCCAGGCTTTGCAATAAATCAACTTCACTTGCCTGTTTCTAGTCCAGTTCTGTCACGTGTGCTTATTATTTACGTGTTTGTTTATTTGTTTTGTTTTGTTTTACTTGGGTTTCTAGACATTTTCACTTGAGAGATTGCTTCTTACACCTACTGTTCAGTTACTGGGTTTTTAAAAGATGATTGGGGACATTAATAGCCCTGGTAATGCCTTTCTCTTTCCATGGGAGACTTCGCATGTTTTCTCCACTTCCTTCCTGGTGTCCTCCTGCCCGCAATGCAGCCAGCTAGACTGCAAGATCTGCCTGTCACTCAAGCTCCTGCTGCCCGGTAGTCATTTAGTCAATATGCTTTAATGACCCTAGGAAAGATATATTTCTAATGGAGTTGCCCTCAGCATTTAGGTGCTCCTGTTTTCCTTGGCGCCAACGTGCTCTGAATGTTAATCTCTGCTTTCTGCCAGCTCGTTATCCATTGAAGTCAGACCCTTTAAATTAATTTGCAGTTGCCGTCTGTGTTTTAATCCAGTGAATTAATGCTGGGCAGGCACTAGGAGCGTTAACAGTTTGTCCACTTATCATTTTTGAGAAGTCACTGTGACCTGCTGCATCATCCCAGCTACACACTGCCCCTGTATGTATCTTGTGAGCCATAGAGGGCCTTGGGTACCATCAACCCCATAGTTAAAACCTGCCAAGTGTTCTGAATAGCAAACTGCACAGGCTGTAGGAGTCAGCTTCATTAATGTGCTTTACTTCCTTTCATTATTCTCTGTTTTTAAGGTTTTTTCCATATAGCTCAGTGCGTCCTTGAATATTGGGAGCCAGCAGTCTGGGAGGCCTCTCTCTGCAGCTGTTTGGAACTCAATCAGCATTGACTGGGGTCAGGATGAGGGGTGCTCTGATTCTGGGCACTGGAGCTGGAGGCCTCCCGCACTTCCGCAGGCTTCCCTGCTGCAGGGGAGTCCGCTTCCTGTGTTTCCAGGCTCTCCATCACTGAATACTGCAACTCAGCACACTCAGAAGGGCTTCCCCAAGGCTCTGAGTCTGCTCCCACAGCTGCTGCTGTGGAAACGCAGCTCTTGCTCACCGAGGACACTGTTCACTTTTGAAAACTTCTTTTTCAGCCTCATTTTGTGTATCTTCTATGAACACACAGGGAGATCCTAGCAGAAAGCTGAAGGGCAGTCCTGTAAGTTATGTTAATAATTAGCCCATGCAGATAAACATTGGCCACCATTATCTTCTTACTGTAAAGCGTTGCCAGCTGCCAGTCTTTCTCACCAGTATTTTGAAAGACAAGAATCCAGATGGACCAAGTGACCTCCAGAACCCACTGCCACTGCCACTGCCTCTGCCAGCCATTTTCTCAGGCCCTTCCACCACTACCAGGAAGCATGGCATAAAAAATAAGAAAGGGAAGTTGTGCTATGTGGCAAAAAGTCAAAGCAGAAAGCATTGAATGAGAGGCCCTACGGGACTGCCAGAGGCCCAACGGGCATGCGTGGGTAAGGGGGTCCTAAAGAAGTAAATGTGCCTGTATAGTCACTGCGTGCTCCCAAACACAAGCAGCAGTCTATGGCCACACCACCCTGAATCTCATCTAAGTGCTGTGACAGGGAGATTGGGGCGGCATGTAGGAGGGCTGGAAAGCCATCTCTGAGAGTGACATTTGCATTGAAACCTCAAACACTAGACCTGGGAGAAACCATCAAATGAACCACAGAGGAGCAAGCACTGGAGGAGCCAAGGACAGGGGTTCAGGCAAAGACACCCTAACCACCACATCCTGTAGAGCCTCCCTTCAAGCCCAGATTAGATCATGGTGACCCCACTGTCCTCAGCCATCCCTCGTTGCTTCCCAAAGAACCCCATTTTACATGAGGCCAAAGGGCAATAAACCCCATGATCCCATTCTCTTAGCCGCCTTGTCACTGAGCTGGTTTCCAGTGGTGGTGGAGTCTTAGATATAAGGTACCAATTTACCTAATCCCCGGCCCAGATCTGTTTGTCCTTCTTTAGTTATGTGCATTCTTTCTTCAAAGTGGAGACTGTTCCTAGGCCTGGGAGAGTACCCAGCCAAGACTGAGAGACTGGGAGAGATTTCTTTCTCAGTTGAATCTGTTGGCAGACTGATTAAGTGTGTGTCCTACATTCCGTAGATTTTCTAGGCTCCAGTGGTCTTTGGTGAATTGAACCGGAAGAGAAGGCTCCTCAGAAGGCTGCTGCTGTCGGCCAAGCCACAAGCAGGGCATGGCTGTACGGTTTGAGACCAAGGAGCAGATACTAGCATTCTCAAGTCTGTCTTCAGCAAGGAAGTTAAAAGCCAAACAGAAAGGGAAGAGACTGGCCTTTTACCTACAAAACTAGGACAGTCCTTAAATGCCAAGGGCTTTTACTGATCTGTACCCTAATGGTTCTGTAAGTAGAAAGTGAAATTTTTAATGGTCCTTAAAGATCTTGTGAATGTCATCAACCCATTTTCTATATATCTTGGAGACCAAAGAGGTCCTAGGACTAGAAAGTAAGGAAATCTCAGGCAGCATCCTGGGGGAAATTACAGGAGAGAAAAGTGGCACAAAAGACCTTCTGACCCCATGTGGATTTGGGAAGGTGGTACGGATAGAAAGTTATGTGACATTTGAGTAAAGTTGGAGACAATATTGCCGAGTGGATCAGCGCATGGAGCCAAATCCCTTGATCTCAAATCTCAACCCTAACCTGTGTGACCTTGCTCGAGCTACTTGACCACTGAGTTTCAGTTCCCTTCCAGTAAAACAGGGACCGTTATAATAACACCTATTTAAAACATGTAGATAATTGGCGTGACATGGCTAGCACTGGGCCTGGTCATTTTTCCTGATGACTCCTATCACTTGTTGATTCCGTTGTCATTGGAGAGACCACCCGGAGTTGCTCACCAGTGCTCTTCTGACCAGCCTTGCAACTGTCATTCCATGGGGAGAGCTGTGCAGCCTTTACATTTCTAGTCTGATCTCTCTTTGCCTAGATAATAAGTGGCTACCAACTAGACAGCAGCGGGTGGGTAGAAAGGAACGTTAGGTAAAGCAGAAGTATCGTGAGGCTTGGATGGCATAAAAGGACTGCAAAGCAAACACTTGTTTCTGTGTGTTTAACCCCTCTCCTCCTGCTGGCTGCAGGTTTTACTGTGCATCACCTACACCCCAACATTTGACCTGAACGGGAGTGCTGTGCTGAAGATCGCCGAGGTGAGTGTCCTTTGTCCCTGTGCTGCCTGCTCACAACTGCTTTCTCTTGCGCTGGGATAAATACCGAAGTGACAGTGAGCCCTAGAAATGGGGCAAGCTCTTCTGTGATTACCAGGGAACTTCTGCTAGGGAACTGCTGGGCAAGCATGCTGTTGGCCCACCATCCACCTGCCCTCCCAACGCTGCGTCTTAGTGCTCTGCACGCCTGCGTTTGTTTCTCTTGAGGCTTTAACCATGGAAACAAGAGTACCGGCTTCCCCTACTCTACTATACCTAATATATTGCTGTCTCACTGTATTTCTTCCCTATGATTAATTGCAAAACATTTTATTTTTAAAAATGTTTTTGAAGACACTGAGTCCGAGATTTAGAGATGTTTATTGATTGAGTTCCGTGACTGTCTCCGAGCTCTGATGGACACATTCCCTAGCTTCTCTCTTCCCGTTGTGCTGTGTCCTAGAGTAGCACAGCTCTTCCAGCACCCCAAGAGCACATCCAACAGAAATCTTGGCTTCTCTGGTGTCTGGCATATGCCTTTGACTTTTGGAAACATCATCATGGCAAAGGATAATTTCCCTTCTGTTTCTTAAAGAGAGAATCTTCAGGATTTGTTGATTCTGGCAAGAATATATGTGCAGATCACAAAGAAGCAATGATTTTCTGAATTCTGAAATGATTTAGAAGGAGGAAGCCTAATGACCAGCATTCATGGGTATCTATATTAGCAGATACTTATACTTTTTGTGGTATTAAAGAGTAAAATTAAGTGAAAATCACTAAAGCATTTAGAAAATTTTTGTATGTCTATCAAAAGAGAAGTAGCAGCTGTCAGGTGACCCCTCACTACTCTGCAGATCAATAAATCACCGTCAAACACCTGAATGCTTCCCTGACGCATACAGTTATAATTTAAGAGCCACGGTGAGCGCTCTTGTTACTTGTAGATGCATATGTGTCAAGACTGTGTAGTTTCCAAAAAGAACAAGAAGCAGGATCAGCACGTGAGGCTGTGAGCCCTGTGCCACCTGAAGGGAGATGGGAAGTGCTATGTGTCACTGTCCAGTGCTACCTGCAGATGCAGCCCAGGATAGGGGACAGCGCAGAGCCACTGGGCCTTCAGGAGGGGAGCACTGTCCCCGAAAGGGAGGAGAGCGAGACTGTCCCTGTCATCCTCACAGAAAGCACTTTCTGAATGAGAGCCTGGGGGACACAGTGTGTGGTTCTGGGTGGGGACACACACTTCCACAAGTGAGAGGTCACCCAAATAACTCTCCAGCCTCACGCTGGCTGTCTGTAAAAGTGATGAGGAGGATGCCTATCTCATAGTGTGGTTGTGCCCATTAGACACGAAAACTACGGTCCACGTAAAAAGCTGCCGTGGTGTGTAGGTCCACCTGCATAGTGAAAAATGTTTGCCATTGTCCACCTCGAAATAGGGAAGTGACTTAAAATAACACCTTAACACAGCCATTTCCAGCTCTTCTGAGTGGTGGAAAGGAATCCAGCTATTTGCTTCTTTCTTGCTCTCCTATAGGCTGGCAGTTACACAGAGATAGTGTTTACCCTGAAACCTGTTGCTCAGGAAATGGAATGTGTACTTAAGAATGAAAAATGAAGGTATTTCCCTAAGGTACTGCTGAAACGATAAAAAGATCATTAAGCTCTCAAAATGTAAATAATAAGGCGATACCTTCCCTGGTGTGTCTAACTCAAAACTGCTTAAACTGCAGTTATGAAAGTTTTTCAGAAAAGCACCTTCCATGTTACAGAGGACTAAGAAATATCACCAAATTTTTTAAATGGGCAATTTTGAAGTATCCATCACTAAAACTCCACGTGGATATATAATCCTCCTCCTCATGGAAAAACTGAGTCCAACATTTCTCCTAGCAATATGCCTGGATTAGTAGATGTATAGCATTTTTAATAGTTACATTAATATAGGGAAAAGCTGTGGGTGTAGAAATTGCCAAGACTTTGGGTTAAAGCAAAAGATCAAATCATAGCAAAAAAGCTCTGTAAGCTCTTGGGGGATGGTTAATGGCATTGGAACCTTGGAAAGATTTGGGAGATGTCTTCTTGTCTACCGGAGGCTCTTCTATGGGATTTCTCAAAACCAGAAAGCCTGGTAAATGCAAGATTGCTACTTTCATCTCACTGAGTCCAGGAAACTTCCAGTCTTTGAAACTGTAATACACTATCAAGTTCAGGCAAAATCTATTTCCAAACTATTGTTTTTTTCTCTGGGATTTATATTCCCAGGGGCCTCCTTTTTTCTCTCCTTCTATCTGCTTATATCTCCATTCCCAAACACTGATTAATAATTATAGCTACTATCATTAACTTTATTTTTGAGACAGATTCTCAGTAAGTTGCCCAGGCTAGCCTTTAACTTACAATCCTCCTGCCTGAGCCTCTCAAGTAGCTGAGAATACAGCCATACATTCTCCTTTAATCTCCACCACAACCCAGTTAGAAGTGTTAAGCAAACTGAGGTTAATTTGTTTGCCCAGGTTTCTGTAGGTAAGTATTCAAATCCAGATCTTGTATTTTGTATTAAACATTATTCTGTGTTGCTTCCTGCCTAACCTCAGTCTTAGAAAATGTAAGTAAAATTTTGCTATAATCATATTGGCACTGACTGGAATTCATTCATTCTATCTCTGTCTCTCTGTCTGTCTCTCTGTCTCTCTCTGTCTCTCTCTCTGTCTCTCTCTCTCTGTCTCTCTCTCTCTGTCTCTCTCTCTCTGTCTCTCTCTCTCTCTCTCTCTCGTACACACGCGCGGTCTTGTTGTCTTTTTGAGACAAGGTTGCACTATGCAGTTCAGTTCAGGCTGGCCTTGAACTGACTTTATAGCCCAGGCTGGTCTTGAACTGGCAGTGATCCACCAGCCTCAGCCTTCTGAGTGCTGGGATTATAAGCATGCACCACCATGCCCAGCTACTGACTAAAATTCTTAGGAGTCATTTCCCCCGCAGACCTCTCCAACAGTATTTAATTAGGTAATTTCCATGTAGTATTTTCATATTTGAAACTGAAGTGTGGATGCTTTTCACTTTTCTGTGACCATAGATTTGAGCAGCCATTAGGAATATGCCACCTTGTGAGCATCTGTACACATCAATGCTCTGTCTTCTTCTGAGCATTATATTTCCATCAGAATATCTGGAGATTTATGATAGTTTTTATTACCCTAAGGAGCTAAGAAATGGTGAGATTCAAGACTTGTCTCCATAGATTCTTGTTTAATTCTTACTTAACATTCCTAGTTATCACTAAAATATTTGATTGAGCTGATTTATAACTCTTGAAATATCCAGTAGACTTTTCTTTTACTCTGTGTGACAATATTATTTACTCTGAGATATAAAATACAGATAACCTGGCCCATTTATGGTGGACCCATTTTGCAGGCTAGGTTCTCCTGTCTAGAGAAGTAGCCAATGGCCGGGGATTTAGCTCAGCGACATAAATGCCTGCCTAGCAAGCCCTAGGTCATGAGTTTGATCCCTGGTACCAAAAGAAAAAAAAAAAAACCAGAAAAGTAGCCAAGAGACAGGTCCACCACCCTAAAGCAGCAGAGACCACTAGTGTGAGAAGTTCCTTTGGAAGGAGCTTTTTGTGAAGGCCTCTCTTTTCTTCTCTGTACCCCAGCCTCCGTTGTTTCTGTTTTGACCCTTTGCATCTGTTCTTTGGCTTACTGCTAGATGGCCCATGAGCAAGGTAGTCCTTTGTTACAAAGAATGTCCACATCTCTCTTTAACTTTGATTTGCATGACTCTCAAATGCGTATTTCAAGGTAAAGGACAAAAAGAACAATGAGAGGCCTCTCAATTTTATTTTGGGTTTCATAAGGCAGAGGCTGGATCTCAGTAGACCTATAGACCTGCCTGAGATGGTGTAGGAATCGATGGTGTGAAATGTTTTAAAACACGCTAATATGTCAGCTTACACCAAGGAGACCATGGAAGAGGAAGAAGAACATCCTAACAAGTTTCCCACCTATACCCAGCACTTCGGAACTGCCTTTTGATTTGAGATCCAAAAGGAAAACTAGTGAACATCTCTGCCCAGCATGATCAGACTCATACACAGATTGTAGGAATAATACAACTTATGTTCCCTCCATATGTGTGAGTGTGTGTTCACACTGACTTGATGAAGCCCCTCTTGCCCTGTACACACCTGTTACATCTGTTCACCTGTTAGGCAAGAGGCCTGTTTCAGAGAGAAAAAATGGCCTGGCCACCAAGCTGACACTATGATTCATCACGGAGTTTCAACTTAAAGCTATAAGTAGAATTATTCCTGGTTTCCATGTGATCAACAAGCATTTATAGTCTTCTCTTATAGAAGATGAGTATATTTAAATTTTTTTTTATTTAAAGAGAAAAAACAGGAAAAAGGTAGAAATATTACAGAATTTCAAGAAAAAAAGAGTATTTTTTAATTTTAAAAATTGTTATTAGTACATATTTGCAATACATAATGATTACATTCATCACTGGGGAATTGATGCATGTACTAAATACACATTAATTCTTTTGCTTTCTTACAGCTTAATCTTTGATCCTTTCTACTTTATAACCATAAATTATTTTTCATTTTTATAATTTTTTCCCAACTGGATGTATGTTAGCTTTTTCCCCAGTTGGATATATATTAGCTCTTCTCATTGTGGACTGTTCTAACACAGCAATGCCACTAATCCCATTAGGATAGGAAAGGGGGGAGGTACATGTATAATTCAATAAAGTGAGGTTCATATGGTTTTGTAAAACTAAGCAAATTCCACAAATCTTCTTCAAAACTTGTGTACACTTAAGCAATATATATTGGATATCAGCTAATCAACTATATTCCTTTATTCTACTTTATATTCAGTTAGGTGACAATTCCAGCCTGGGTTTAACCTAGAACTGTTATTTATCAGCCCACTTCCCTGGTGTAAAACCTTTATTGCGTATGTGTGCCTGCAGATTTGTGTTTCCTTATTCCCTTTTTCTTCTGTTTTTGCAGTTTGTTTTGCTTCACTAACCATTTATGTTTTTGCTCTCAGTTGTGTTTAGCATGTCATAAAACTGGATGTCCACAAGTGCATGAAATGATCAAAATGTCCATTCTGACCCTCCTCACTGCCCTGTGCCTGCGTGCATTCCCTGGCGACCAGGGGCCTGTGGCTTTTCACAAGGTATTTCACCGGCCTTTGGGCCTCTGGCCTAAATTTCAAGCATTCATTCTGCAATTCGGAAGCCAAGGGCTGGGGAGGTAGAGTGGTTTTGAGGAGACTAAGAGAAGACACCATGAGCTCTTTTCTTAGAAACCCGATCTGTCTTGGCCTTGCATTCTCCTAGCTTCTCTTACCCAGTGTGAACATCTTACTGCCACCCTAAAGTAGAGGAAGAAAGACCATCATGTAGTGAAAATTTTTTGGTTTTGAACACGGCGTTTGGGTTTAACGTGGAAATCCTGAGTCTGTGAATCTTAATAGCTTACCAATTTATCATTACTACAGCCAGTGTAAGAAACTCTTAATACATCAGGATAGCTGATAAAAAGTTTTCCAAGTACCTAAAGATAGCAGTATTATCAAATATGTGGTCATTTCTATATTTAGCAAGCTATCTTGTTGTCAGATCAGTATATATCCCCAGCTTCAGCAGAATGAGTGTCTTGGAGAATGCCTTTTTCTTAGCTCAGAAAACATGCTCACAGTTTCTTTAATCAAATGCCCACTGCAGTAAGTCATGTCTGATATTATCTCTGTAGTATTGGCAACTTAAAATAGCGATGACAAAAAAGAAAAATACATTTGGCATTTGCAAAGCTTGTATCTATTTATAACATGGTTATATACAATTTGACTCTTTGTATGTGCTTTCTTTCATGGGTCTACAGTGACTGATGTCATTTCTTAAGTATCCCTAGAGTGTATGGCTCAGAATTCAAGACAATTTCTGTCAAGAATGGAATTGAACTCTCAAAATAGCTGCTTTTTCATCTTCAATGCTTTGAAGGTTTAAAATTCCCCCTTTAAATTTATGTCAAAGCTTTGGCATGTCTAAGCTTAGAAATCTTAAAATCAGTAGTCACAAGATTTCTGAAGAAACCGTAAGATATAAGGAAAACTGTTGAATTATGAGTACAACTCATTCTAGTGTACCTAATTAGAACATAGAGAATTTAGTTTCATCAGAATTAAGTACCGTACTCATTTAGAAGTATTTTTAAGGTTTTTAAGTCATTTTATCACACGCCAAAGCAGAAGCCTGTTGAGTTTTAAGAACTGTTACCTAAGTATACATAAAGTATTGTACATTCAAATCCATTATAATCCGTAATCATTTAAGAACGTGAATTTAAAAGTCACATGTTCCAAACAGCTTTTTGGAAAAAATACTTTGTAACTTCTATTTTCTTTTACCATGAAGTGAATTAGTCTAGGCCAAATTTAGTGTTAAGTTTCAAATGCACCTTAGTAGACAAGTTAAACTTTAAAAGAAATATTTACTTTTGGGGGCTGGGAGTGCAGCACAGTGATAGAGCACTTGCCTAGCATACTCAAGGCTTCCGTTCAATCCCCAGCACTACAAGTGAAAAGGAAAAATTTGTTTTTACTTAATTTTCCAAAGAGATTATTATAGTGACGTATCCAGAAAACCAGCATAACCTGAGTGATCCGAACAATGAAGAGTGGCATTGAGTCTCCTCCCATCTGAGTCATCAGTCATCAAATTTTGCACTGAGGCGTGAACCTGTTTTCATGATAGAGGGCCAAGGAGCTATTCCTAGAAAAGTAATTTAGGTACATTAAACCCCTCTTCCAGTTCTTGTGTGGAACCATGCTTTGTAAAACTGGAAGACTAGAGTCCATTATGGAGAGAAAAAAGGGAGCAGATTTAAAGTATACAGTAATTGTCACAACCATCCCTGTGACTTCAAAAAGAATTATAAACGGTGAAATTTGGAAAGTCATGACACTTCACATCATTATCAATAAGCAATTTTTTTTTTTAAATTGAGATTGTCTCCATCAGTAGCCAAGCTAGAGATCTGGAGCACACAGTGGGCATTATGATCTCTCAGCAGGATAAAGGACAGGAAATAGAAGCGGGACTCTGTCAGGCAGGTATTTCCCATGGGGGTCCTCACAGCAGTCCAGACTGGGCTGCTCTCTGGCTCTCAAATGACAGCAGAGGTACAGAAGGATGAAGCCCCCTCTGTGGGTACAGACTTACCTTGGCTTTGGAGCCCCATGTCCCCAATAAGACCCCGTATTTCTAAAATGGTTCTGTGAGTAGAGCTTGCAGAGGTTCCGTGGAGAATGTGCTCAGTGCAAGTCACTGCACCTGGGGAAGCCCAAACTGGCGACCCATCCAGGCCCTCAGTGTTGCTTCACAGCTAGCTCAGTCCAGATGCAGCTTAGTAACCAGGACCATTTACTGTTCTGCCTTTGTCAGTTGTCCAGAAGAACACAGCTAGAGTCAGTCCAAGGTCAAGCTCATTTATAGTGCAGGAGGAAGGTTACCCAGACTGTAGCCCTGAGATAATAAACTTGTCCTGTTTAAATATCACATGGTTTCTTTTATATGAGAATCCCAAAGTATAAATAATTTAAAGAGAAAAATAAAAGGAGACGGTAGGAAACAGGGAGCTAGATCTTTTGTAAATGGTAAGAGATCCAAAGATGGAGGGAGAAGAGGGGAAGGGGAAGTAAAAAAATTAAGACATGTTCCGTGTCCGTACCAGCTTGCTGTGATGAATGTAATCATCATGCACTGCAAACATGGCCTAATCAAAAAATTTAAAAAATACATCGCTTCCCTCCAAATAAATAAATCTCATCCTGTTTTGCCATGAAGAGAGCTTTTTCTAATTAATTTCCTGCCATTTGAGTTTGTTCCAGATAGAATTATTTGGTTCCTGTAAAACTATTTTGCTTTTCCCTGTGAAGCTCAGCAGAGTAAGACTGTAAGAGTGGTGCTTCTTAGGGAAATATTACTTTTCCTATATGCTTAAAAACAAATTTCCAGGGATTTTAAATGTGTCCAGACTACCCTCATTATAACTAGCCTGAAATCCAGCTGACTTTCTGTTGAAAGAGAATTACTGGTCTCTCTGCTTGAGGACAAAGAGCACTGGTAATGAACTGATGTCTCACACAGATGTGCTGCTGTCTTTATCTTCTTTCCCAGGTGTGTATCGAGACTTACATGTGTAGCTGTCACCAGCGCAGTATAAACACAGCAGTGCGGGCCACTCTCAGTCAGATGCTAAGTGACTTGACCTTACAATTACGACAGAGGCAAGAGAACACGGTAAGCTGCTGGCACTCCACGCACATCCGAGGTCTCGGTGGTGTCTTCCTGTGACTCTGTGCAATGTCACCTGCCACAGCCACCTCCCACAGGAAACGCTGGGAAGGGCTTGCTGATTTTGGAAGAACATTTATTTACACACGTAAAGCTGTTTAGAAGTTTGCTTCTTTCACCTCCAAAACTTTGAGAATTTTTTTTTCTTGCAGTTTTTATAAATTTTGTCTTTGCTTTAAAATTTTTGCTTTTGATTTTTAAAAACTTCTTAATCAAACACTTGTATTAAAATATTGTGACGGTAAATATGAAGTTAGGAGAACTGAGTAGCAGTTTAACACACACTTGGAGATGTGTATGTTTTCCTTTGGTTACTGAAAGATGGTACCAGAGCTCCCTCCTGTGCTGGGCTATTGGGGCAAAGCTGAGCTTGACTCGTCCTCTCGGTCAGCAAAGCCCACTAGCAGTTTTTGCTCTACATTTAAACAGATTATCTGCAATGAGTTTCTAGGGAAAATGTAAATTTAACTGTATATATTATCATCTAGGAATGTCACTGAGACGATTCCACTTCAAATGGGTGTTTTTTTTTTAATCTGCCTCTGTAATAACTTACACTAACTTTCTCATAAAATCTGAAGTGATGTTGGTCATTTTTTAAATTAGGAAATCTCAGCTGCAATTTGAAATATCTCAGAGATTAATTTTACAGAAACTAAGATTTCATATTTATTTTCAGTTGTTTTTCGTTTCAGCTTCAGTTATTTGCTAATTCTTAGAAAATGATGAAGTTAAAAGAAACCTCACAGTTTGTCAGTTCAAATTCTTTTACTCCTTATCTTCCAGATAAAAAGATAAAGCCCAGAGAGATGAAATTATAATCTAAAATTAATGAGCTTATCAATGGAGGGCCCAGAACTCAAGCCCTGGGCTGGGGACCAGCTCCCAGTCTGTGTTCCCAGGTCTTGTGCGCTGTGGCAGCCAGCGTTGAAAACACTAATATGGAAAAGGAAAAAAAAAACAACAAATTTTGATTTTTCTCCCTTTTATGTTTTCTGTATCCAAAACCTATGTTTCTATTAAAAATTATTTTGAGATATTTTAATCATTTTAAATTATCCCCTATTAAAAATGATATCATTATATACCAAGAGTGTGAATCTAGTAGTATGAGAATGTTGGCTTTGGCAAAAAAAAAATCTGTAAGTAGAAAACAGGAGAAAAAATGTTTCTAATGGACTTAAGACTAAAGTTTTGAGAATATTTATGTTATTATATAGTCATATTCCATCTTTCCTAAAGTGGCAACATGATCATGTACTGTAATATTAATGATATCTTAATGTCTTAAAATGAAACATTTAAATGAAATGTGGTCTTAAAGTGCATTCAATTATATTAGCCCATTTAACCTTACATTTAAATGTTTAAGTAGAAGCAAACAGTCATACTTCACATAAGATTTGTTAGTCAACAGCAGACTGTGTTCAACAGGATGTACCAAGCACCTAGGAGGATGGTAAACTGCCCCACCGAGGTGGGTATAGGTAACACTGTTAATGCTCACACAATGACAGAAGGGCTTGACAGTGAATTTCGCATACTAAATTCCTGTCATTTAGTGACAAGTGACTGCATGAGTTTCAAGTCAAATGCCTTAGCTTTTGGCTTTTCCCGCTCTGCCCCAGAACGGTAGGTAACAGGTTTAGTTGTGATTATGCACCCTCGTCCTGAGTTTTACATGGCTAATCAGTCTTCTGGTTCTGCTCATCACTGACCATCTGGACTCATTCCACCCACAGGCAAGATCCCAAATTAGGTGGAAAATTCCTGTTTCCTGTTATTTCCTTTCTCTTACTCATGCAAACCCTTGGAGATGTGATTCCATGTCACAGGAAAACTCAGTTCTCAGGGTGCTAACATTTGGAGCACATTTGCCTAGTAGAAGGAGACATTAAATTTTGTTGCCTAAGAACTAGCAATTTTTTTTCAAAAGCTGTTAGAAATGGTCTGTAGGAGTGGCAAAGTTTGCTCCAAAGTGGCAGGGTATACCCTGGGGAATACTTGGCCTTAGCTGGGAACAGTGTGTGTATCTTACAGCATGACCCATCACTGAGAAGACACCGTGAGCCTCCTCAGAAGTAGGAGGACCTAAACATAGTAAAAGGAAAATAACTGTAGAATGCAAAGGCATCAACACCAAGTATTTCTTTAACTTAATGCCTGCGTCTCCCCCAACTCCACCTGTAGAGTGGATTACAGTTTTGATTTTGTATACTCAGAAATCCTGAGTTTTTAATTCAGTTTTATTAATTGACTCACTTAGACAACCAAAACTATTGCTAAATTGTAACTTGCTGCTTTCAAAAGACAAAATTGCCACATGCAAAATATTCGGAGCTGGGGATAGGAAGACTTCTGGCTTTAGGTATAATTCTGGTGTGTTTCCTCCGAAACTATTGTTCTAGCCAAGCCTTTAGCTGTGAGCTGAGTTACAGACACTAACGTGTCACAAAAAATTGCTGTAGAAGCAGCTGAGCTTGAAAAGTGATGAATAGGAGAAATGTGGGCCCATAACATGGTTTTTGAAAAACAACCTCACTGAATGATTTACATGTCGGGGAGTTAATTGGCACAAAAAGGCCTTTTTATTATCTCCTTGTTCAAGGAGGTGGGGAGGCAGAAGCACCTCCTTCCATTCCTCAGCTCAGGAGTCTCCAAGTTTTTCCAGGAATGGGAAGGCGATCTTATCATGTGTAAGCAGCTTTCTCCTCCTGTTTACCCTAGGTGCTAAGCATCTGTGTCTGTTAGGGCCACACACAGTGTGGGCTGGGAGTTTGGAATAAATCATTGTCTGTGCAAAGAAAAACTCACCTCTGTAGATAGGCATTACCACAAGTCATAGCTTAGCGACCTGGACTCATAAAGCACTGTGGGGCTGAAGCCTCTGGGAAGTGTGTGGGTCCTTGAGTGTAGTATTCTGGGGAGCAGTCAGTCTTTCTCATAAATGCAGTCAACAGTGAAACACTATCAAGAGCGGAACCATGTGCTTGAGTAGAGAAGCTGAGCCCAGAACACTGTGAATTCCATTTTGTTTCCTAGAATTCTCCAGTATCTGAGAATCAATATCTCCTAATTGTCTGTCTGTGTCTCCTTCGCTAGATAATTGAAAACCCAGATGTTCCACAAGAATTCAGGAGTCAAGGTATTGAATTTGGTTGTTACTAGCTAAGTTTTAAAAGAGGGAGTAAAAAAAAAAACTGTGCCTGGCATTGGGGTATAAAGATGCCCAGGAGCTCTTGGGTTGGTTTATTCCTCTCCTTGTGGGCTCTGCTCTGCTTTGCCCTGTGTGGTACTGTTCCATCAGCTGCTGTCTTCCTTCTGTTCCTACACTCACTAATGCCAACTGTGCCTATTCCTGCTCCAGCTATATGAGGGAAGTTAACTCTTAACATACCTCCCATGGAAGGCTGGTAGGTTTTTTTTTTTTTTTAAGTCACTTTCTTCTCCATAAACCCAGGTTTAATTGCTAAAATGAGAATTGGGTTGGAGGGTTATAGAAATCTGATTGAAATACAGTTGTATCATACTGGTGCTATGTTTTGTCAAATACCAGATCCTTGACCGTGAGAAAAGGAGTCATCGTCCAGGGAGCCCTCTTTAAGTCACAGACCAAAACCAAATTATGGCACTTTCACTCTGACCCACAGGAAAAGAAAAGAAGTGTGCATATAGTTAGCAAGCAATTTAAATATTAGAAACAGCTCTGGTAGTATTGTCTTACGCAAGATATGAAAAACTCAAATCATCACATTTAAAAGTCAAAACATGGGTTGTATTTCAGGCTTTGTTCAGTAATTTGAAAAATATCAGGAGCATCTGTTTTTCTTTTGTATCTTTGCCATTAATCACAAGGACAAGGAGGTAGGAGTGGGGAAAGAGGAGAGAGAGAAAATGAAAGAATCAGCTAAGTAACCATAATGAGGAGGAAGGGAATAAATGTAAGAAATGAGAAAGAGAAGTGGCTGCAGCGGTTACTGTGCAGCGTGCTGTGGTGTAGTGCTGTGTCCCCTCCCGCTGTGTTCCGGGGTCCTGTGCCCAAGAGCACTGGAGCAAGGCTTCCGCCCTGGAGCTCTCAGAGCTGTGCTAGACGAAGCCCCCGCTACCCCAGTCCTCTCTCCTCTTTGATTACTGCATTCTCATTAAAACCTCACTTTAATGCAGAATGATTTTATAGACTGAAAATGGAGTCAGCTTGCTTTTGGCCAAGGGTACATCTAAAAAAAAAAATACCAGCAAAAATCGATGGAGGGCCTCATATGAAGTTAATCTAAAGTTGAGCACAAGGGGTATTTATGGAACTGACTTTAAACTCTGTTTTATCACGTATCTTTTTCCTCAGTTTTGTTCCCACATTTAAGGTCTTTAATTCCAAGGATCAGAATTTAAATTTCTTCCCTTACCTCCTCCAGATCTATTTTTATTTTCTCTCCTACACTCTTGCCATTTTTTCTTCCATCTTTATTGACTTCGTGCTCCTTCATTTCTATTTAGTTATGTTTGCACAGATTCTTATAGGTTTATATTTTAGAAAACGAATGTTCCCACTTATTATTTCACTTGGCTCAACAATTCTGTGAAATTGGCATTGTTTATCGTATTCGCTAAATGGAACACCAAAGTTTGCCCAAGCTCACACACTCAGCATGTTGTGAGGCTGCATAGGAACCAACTCCAAATTCCAGCCTTTTTCCTATAATGTGTCGGGGGGGGGGAGTTTTAATGCTAGTTTCTGGGAATTAGAACCCATTTGGAGGGGAAAATGATTTTTCCGACATTGACTTCTGTTGACAAAGGCCATGTGGCCTGCAGAGGTTAGACACCTAAAGAAGATGAAGATGGTGACTGGATTATTTTAGCCTGTCTTCTGTGTTTCCTCTTTTTTTTCCCCCCATGCTGCCATATTGTATCTCTCTTTGGGTTGTTTCTTAAGATCAACAAAGCTCCTTTCATTAAGTGTGAATGAATTTTGTTTATAATAAGAAACGATTCTTTGTTTCTGGGCCACTTTTCTCATGTTTCACTTTAGAAAGGAATGAGTATATTTAATTCTTACGTTTCCTGTGATTGCTTTGGTAGCCTAAGGGAAATGCTAATGTGAAACTCACTTCAGTCCTGAAAGAGGTCCCAAGTGGAGGGTAGGAAGGACTGCTGGGGGAGCTGTTGGATCCCCCGCTCCAGTGTCTAATGCCTGTCCCCTCCTCTGATTCGAAGGGTCATCAGTAGAGGCCCTGTGTGATGACGTCGTCTCTGTCCTCGCTGTCCTGTGTGAGAAGCTTCAAGCCTCCATAAAGTAAGTGCCTTGCCAGTGCTTATCCACGGTGGTCTGCGGTGAAATAGCCTCTGTCTACGACATCACTTAAAATTGCAGATGACGGGGACAGCGTTTCCTCCCACTGGTACTCGCTGCCATTCAGAGACCTTGGGCAATGCCAAATTACAAATGCCACTGCTCAAGGATGCAGTTTCCTGAGGTGGAAACGGAAAAGCAATGCCTTGGAAAGAAGAGCTAAGCCTGTAAAGTGCTGGGCTGCCCAGGAGGAGTGTTGGGCAGAGAGCGAGGCTGAAGTAAGGGCTCCTAACATGGGCCTGGCCCTGCAACGTGACCATCAGTGACTCTTCTCATGGCACTGTGGTACACTGTCTTCCTCTGTTAAATGACAAGGGTGAATCGTGGGCACTTTCTCTATTTCTTATAATATTCTCCAGGTCTCTGACTCAGGTGCTTAACTTTAAAAAAAGCATATTACTCTATTGTACACTTCCCTTTTTTTTGCATGCCAGTTTGATTAGTGATGTCAGTTCATTGGGTAATGCCTCTTGCTCTAACTCTCCATGGGATAGGGTAACACAACTTCTGCAACCAGAGTAAAGCCAAACCACAAAAAAAACGCCAGACTTGCTGATATGGGAAGAAGAGTCTCTACCAACTACATATATCTATATCAGTTTATCCATTGTTCCTCTAGGTCACTTGTGTATTTGGACCAAATGAAACGCACTTTAAATCAGGCTCTTAAAGGTCAAATACATCCAGGTAGAGAACAATGTAGTGGCAACAGGGGTGTAGGGAAATGGGGAAAGTAGTGACTAGGTAGGATGACTAAGTCAAAAGATCTAATTGCAACATAAGGATTACAGTTAACAATAGCTTATTGTGCTCAGGGCTTTTGCTGAATGAGTTGGTTGTAGCTGATTTTGCTACAGGAGGGGGAAATGGGAGCCATGTGAGATGATGGATATGCCCATTTGTCCCACAGCAGAACCATTTTATTTCATGTATGTATCATACAGCATCATGTTTTCTACCATAAATATACACACAAATTAGGAGGTCTGTTTAATACATAGGTAATATAAGCCAAAAAGAAATAGCAAATATGACTTCTCCCAAGTCTGGACCCTCAACAGATCTTTGCCCAAAGCAAGTCTGGGTGCCCCACCCTAAAGCAGATGGGATATAAGTGGCTCTGCTGTGACCTGCTCAGGTCCCTGTGTTGCCTGGCCAGTAAGCATTGGAGCAATAATGATGACATTCAGGTTACATCTTAACTGAGGACTCTAGTAACCCCATCTGTAGGGTCCCCATCCCATGTGGTCTGCTGGGGTCAGTCCCAGGCTGTGCTGCTGTGTAATGATGGTGATTGCCCTCCCTCATTCTCAGTGGTGCCCTGGTTTAGATGGGATGCACATTCACTCTACTCATCACTGACCCAGAGTTTGAAGAGCTAACCTCTGTCCAGACCTCCCCAGCTCTTCCCTGTCACCACAGAGCCAGAAGTCCCATCAGAGCCAGAATGTTTTTACAGCACATTTTCTCCTAAGACTCAATCAAAAGTGTATTGAAGTTTATTCACTATTGACCCAACTTTATTATCCTTGTTGGATTACCTGGGTTAAACTTCTTGCACTGTTTTTTAGCTCCTGCCTTTGGGCAAGGATTTTAACCCCTCTATGCTTATGTATTCCATAAAATAGTTAATATTATTATTGCCATATAATATTAGTAATGTAAAATATTTAGGGTCTTTATAAGATCAAATGAGAAAATTCACTCAAAAATACAGTCAGTGTGCAACAGCCAAAGATTGCCAGGCCATGCTAGTGTGTCACAGTGAAAGAGTCTGTATGTGGTGGGAAGCTAAGGAACAGCTAGTGAAATGGTATTAGGAGGGGTTGTTGCAGGACTTGAGTCTCAGGTAGGTGACTGGAGTAGGTTAAAGGACTTGAGAGTTGTTTTCAAGAGTTAGGTGATATCAGAGATCAGGACACCTTCCTTTCTGTCTAGCACCCAGGAGAACAGACAAGAACCTGAGGTATCTTTGGAGAAAAGGTAGGTATAACTCACGGGGAGGGAGGTCTTCTTCTTCCATCACAATGTGCAAAGCCCTCCTCCGCACTAGCACTCCATGGTCTCATTATGTTTACCAGAGCCCAGCCACTGGCTGTTGCTACTAGGCAGCTACCTGCTATCACAGGTCTTTCCTACCCAGCCACCCCAGGCCTTGGCATTGTCAGGAGATAAAGCCACTACCACCAGAACTTTGAAAAACATAAAGATTGGATTCATTGCTTCATAGGCAAGGCAAAACAAAAGGACTTTTTTTTTCCTGAGTAGTGTCCTAAGGGAAAAATCTGGAGTTATCTAAGTGCGAGACAATTAGGCAATAGAGGTGGGGCACATGGTAGTTATGCCAATTAATAATTAAAACTAGCTATGGGAATAAGTCAGAATGAGTCTGCAGGTCTGTAAATGATAGGTTTAAGATATTCCACTGTTCACTGATCAGAAGACTCTTCAAGTGGCAGTAAGCCGTGGTTAAACATGGATGTGATGGCTCCAGCATCAGCTACAGGTGCCCTTTTCTGCAGTGTGATCACTTAGCTGAGGCAGGCCAGTATGTATGAGTATAAGCAGTCAGAGTTGACATCTTCAAGAAGTACTAAAATACATGGAATCTTTTTTAACTGCAGAATCCCCTCCATGTGGTAGATATTTGATATATTTTGGTTCTAAACTGCTTTGTTTACCTTCAGAATTGTTGGTGCCAATTCTAGTTTATGATGCAAGAATATTCAGCTGCTAAGGACAAAAATTTGTAGTTTGTCAGGCCAATGCATTGCACAAACATACATTGTATGTGTGCACAACCAAAGATCTCTATCATAGATTTCTAAAATCATTTCTTCGCCCCATGACTTGAAAACAGGCTTTAAATGGGGAAAATAATTCCTGGGATACCGACAGTTTTTCTAAGGGCTTCTGGATCAAAGATGGCTGTAAGCACATTGTTACAGACCTTAGTGGAGTTAGTAGGATTCCCATAGTATTGCTTGGTTTTTCAATACAGTTACCCTGGTCATGATTCTGTCTCTGGAGACTGTTTCCTCTGTTGGTTTTGGTCTTTCCTGTCTCAATTCCATTATCCTAGGGAGGAGGGGTGCTGCACGTTAAGATGGGGTACAGAGTGACCGCGGCAGCTGGAATGAGAATCCTTCGTGTCTACCCAGTCAGGTTGTGTCATACACGCTGGTGCTCTGTTCCTCCTTGTTAAGTGTTCATATCTGCATGCTCTCTCCTCATTTTACTACCATCAGTCTTTTACTGCAGTCAGCTGAACTTGACACCCCAGCCCACCTCCCGCCACACACACCCTTCTAAGTAGGTTCTTCCTATGGAATCTCAGAAGATGCACTCAGGTAGCGGCTCAGCTCCCCACCGCCTCAGAGATGCCGCATCCAGAGTTCTGTGTCAGGAAACTTGATGCATATGATGCTGTCTAAATGCAAGAATTTTTGGAAGGATAATCAAGCCTATAATGATATCTGTTCATTCTCTGCCTGCCTGTCACCCGCCACCCTCTCCCAGTCTCCACATCCTCCTCGTACATTGTCAGACTAGAGTCTCTACCATAGCAGATTGGAATCACTGAGCCAAGGCAGAGCGGTTGGATTATTTGTTCCATTTCACACTTTCCTCATTTGCTCTTTCTAATCAAATTTAAATATTAATTTTAAGGAAGTCAAACTAAAAAGTGGTTTTAACCAAAGCCTTTAAGAGCTCCAGAGGACCCAGACATGCTGCCATTTGGCCTTCTGGGAACCTTAAGCAGCATCGCAGCCTTCATGGTCACTGGTCCGCCCCTGGGAATTATTCTCCACAGATCTTGGCGCCCAGAACTTTAGTGATGAGCAGATATGGGACCAGCAGTGCCCAGCCTGCCAACCGTGAAATGCTCCAACAAAAGACCAGGAAGAGTGACTCCCAGCCCTGCTGAGCAGACACATTTCCCCTTGTGTGTTTGGAGAGAGGTGGCTGGGTCCTTGGCTCTTTCCTGCCTGTGTGGCTCCAAGCTTGAGGTCTCCAGACACTCAAGTCAGGAAGGCGCACACACTGCATGTGTGGATGTGCACCTAGTGAGGGACATGGATGCACAGTGCTCACATTTTTAACAGCTCCCTGGATGGCATGACTCATACAAGGCCATGCATTTCCCAGCCTGCTGCAGTGCACGGGAAAGCTGCCCCATTCGGTCTCCTAGGAGACTCCTGGCCAGTTACCTTGGCGATGAGTTCCTGTCGGCCAGGCGCTGTCGTGGGCTGCAATGTGTGCCACAGCACACTTTGCCAGTGCTCACGGGAGCCTTGGTTGCTTGAATCTTTTCTCAAAGCCTTATTTCTGATGAACCCAGAAATCAAGAATCCTTATTTTCTTTATTTAGTTTAGTTTTCTGATGCTAACCTGACAGTTTGAGACAGAAAAGAGAAATTTTTGCATTGGAGCATTTAACAAGTACACTTCATAACAGGTCCAGTGATCAGTCAGGAGGATTAACTGAGACTGCAGCTGAGGTGATCCTTCTAGAACCTTCTAGATTTTTAAAAAACAGCTGGTGTTGTAGCCCTCTTGTTTCGCCCTCTCCAGTCTGTTCATGGCTAAAGCATCCAGAATGAATGCTCTGAAACACACATGTGATCCTGTCAGTCTTAGGCAGAATGAAGTCCAGGCCTCTTAGCGCCATCTCCAGCCCCTGAACTCATCAGGCCCCCAGTCACCTCACAGCCGCCTCTCACAGGCTCCTCCACACCCCTGCTCCCACCCGACCCGGATGCCAGGTCTCTGCCGGGATCTTATTTCCTGTCGAAGTTCCTGTCAAAGGAGGAGCCCCTCCCCTAGGAGCTCATAGGAACTTACTTTAGTCAGTTACAACGTTTCTTTTCAATGCTGGCCTCCTTGCCTCTCTTTGTCTGCCCAGTGCCATGAGAAGGAAAAATGTGCTGTTTTAGGACAGGAAGTAGGTCTTGTTCAAAATTTAAGCCCTTTCCTGGCCCCAAAGGACTAATCCTTCCATGCCTTGCTTACTCCTGGTCCAGTCATCGACTTCCTCTTGGCAAATGGGTGATTTTTGTGGAGAGGCAACCTTGACCCTTAGAAGATGTGATAGAGAATAATTAAATGTAAGTGGCATTCTCATCCAAAATGAAGACACTATTTTAGTAATTACACAGTTTTGATATAGGGGAAGTAAATATATCCCAGCCTGGCAGATATCAGACTCTGAGTGTGTGTTCCCCATAATTTGAAGAATGAATTCTGAGGAACAGCAGAGGATAAGAGAAGGAAAACTTTATTGAGCAAGCTCCTGAGATACAGGAGGGCCCACAAAAGTGGTTGCCAACGAACCCACTTCTCAAAGGAAGTGTTATAGAGCAAAGTCATGATGTGGGTACAATGTGGGTCAAAACTATGAACAACCAATAAGATGACAAGTATAGCCACTTAGGTAATACTGATCCATGTAGCAAATGTACATGGAAAGAACAGACTTCTCTAGAAGCAGATGGATCGGGAGGTCTTGGTCACCCACTGGAGTGACTGATGTCTATCTAGACTTTATTGGAACAGGTGATACCAATTATCTCATCCCCTGAGGAGATATGTAGACCAGGTCATTCTCTCTTAACTTGAGGCCTGGCCTCCAGCAGATGCACCTCCAGCCACAGCTGTACTATGTTTTCATCTGCTACACGGGCCTGGCCCTCAAGGGGCTGGCCCTGTCTGACTGCCTAGAATATTTCTACCTAACTTAGCTGTCTGTAATAGTTTTTTGAACAAAGGAGATCTTTTTAGAGTATAGCTCAGCAAAGTTTTTCTGTAATCAGCCATATACTATCTCTTTTGTTGTTGCTTTTATTTGGTTTTACAGCCCTTTTGAAACTTGAAGACATTTCTATTAGTGCATGTTTGCAGTTCACAGTGCTCACGTTCCCTTTGTGGAGTTGTGCGGGTACATAGCACATCTTGCCTTCTTTCCCATCTCCTTCCCCTTCTCTGTCCCTCCATCCCTTGGTACCCTTCCCATGTAAGAAAGATCTGTAGATAACAGGAAGTAGGGATCTTCTACTTCCTATTATCAACCTTTTATTTTGCTCTTTATTTGTAATTTGAGTTTCTCTCATGGTTATGGGCAAAGTCTTGCCCCTGGACTGTAGCTTACCAAATGCTTTTAGAGCATGATATCACTGTGCTCCCAACTGACTGCCTCCAACATTGATGCAGAATTTAGCGAAGCATTTGCATGAGGAAGCCAGGCGCCACCCCACCCCTCCAGCCTCAGCTCACCCCCTTTGTCTAACAATTTCGGGGTCTTTCTGAATTGGACAGGCATGGGGGGGAGCCTTGTGGTCTTTGGGATGCTCCCCTTCTCTTTTCTCTCTTCCTGTCTCAGTTTCTAACTTGCCGCCTGATGAGAACACTGAGCTTCCTTCTGGCATTTGTTTGTTTTAAATTAGGAGAAAAGGATACAAACATTATTTTTACTTGATTTCCTTTTTTTCCCCCTCAATATTTCACCCCATAAGAGACTCCCTTCTGAATTTTCTTAAAAGACTATATATTTATGTGTTTGAAAATTAAACTCTTTTGGCATGTCTGTAATCCTACTTACTCAGGAAGCTGAAGCAGAAGGATCACAAATTCAAGCTAAACTTGAGCAACTTAGTAATAGTTTGTCTTGAAATTAAATTAAACTAAATTTTTAAAAGTGGGCTGGGGATGTAGCACAGTGTGGAGACCCTGAGTTCAATCCCCAGGACCATCAAAGAAAGAGAAGAAAGGGAGAGAGGGGAGGGATGCAAAAGGAAAGGGAAAGAAGAGAGAAGTTTTCTTAACCCCTGCCCATCTCTCTTACCACTTAGAGGAATTTTAATATTTTTTGGTGAGCAGGAGAAAACCTAACCTGGATATATAAGACTGTGCTTCTTGTAAAGTTACCCAATTTATTTTCTAGCTTTATTGAAAAACTCCAAAATAATAATTTTGGGGAAAGTTTTATTGACCAACCAAGTCACCTCAAGAAAGGAAAGAAGCCAAATGTAAATTAGTAAAATACAGGTGGATTAAAAGGTATGTCATATGGCTTCTTGAAAGATTTAGACAGTTAAACATGCTAATAATTACTAATTCTACCATGAACTATAGATTTTTGTTAAAATAGCACTATTTCTTCATTAATTATAGCAAATGTAATCACAAATGTATAGCAAATGTACAGTAACTCAGTTTCATGTTTAGTTTTTCTGTAAATATATAGAAAACCTATCTACAATGTAAAATGTATTAATTTAAAAAAAGAATAACCTATTATTTTGTCAGGGCTGCTAAAAGTACTTTGTAGTAGTTGCTTTCTTTGTTGTTGGGACAAAATACCTGACCCCGGTGGCTTAAAGGAGGAAAGGTTGATTTTAGGTCACATCTTAGTGGTTTTAGTCTTCTTTGTGTGGTCGCTGGCTCCAGGCAAAGTGGCATGGTGGAAGGGTGTGGCGCAGGAAAGCTGCTCGCCTCATGGCAGCCAGGAAGCCGAAAGAGATAGGGAGGAGGTGGGGCAGGAGGTGGAGTAGTCCTTCCACATCACTCCCGCAGCAGCTGCTTCTTCCAACCAGCCCCACTCCCAACAGCAAGCCAGCTCTAAGTCGCCATAGTCCATTCACCTTCCAAACATATGAGGCTTGGCAGGGGGAGGGAGGATTTTAGATCTAAACCATAACATACCTAGAACCGGGTTCCCTGGAGAGCAATTCATTTTCTCACAGTTCTGGAAGCTGGAAGTCTAAGATCATGGTGCTGGCAGGGCAGCCTCTTAGGGCTGTGGGAGAGGGATCTGTTCTGCCTAGTCTCCTTGGCTTGTGGTGGGGCATCCTCTCCCTGTGTCTCTACATTCCCTTCCCTCCAGGAGTGCATCTACATCCAAGTTGTCTCTCATCGAAGGACACCAGTCTTGTTGGGTTAGGGCCCAAGCTAACAAACTCAGTTTACTGGCTTCTCTGGAGGCCTTGCTCTGAGATGCTGGGGATTGGGACTTTAGTCTGTGGATTTGGGAATCAGGAAGCAGTTTGGCTCCTAGCACTAGCCATTCCCTCACCTTGGTATTACCTGATGCTCTAGCAGGGGTCTCCCCAGACCTCCTCTTTAACTTTGCCTTGTGTTTTTTGTCTGTGTCTCTGCATTGGTTCTCTTCCTCCACAGCAACAGCCAGCAGCTGCAGCTTCTGTACTTGGAGTGCATTCTGTCCGTGCTCAGCAGCTCCTCCTCCTCCATGCACCTACACAGGGGCTTCACCGACCTCATCTGGTGAGCACCCCCACCAAGGGTCCCCACACCAGCCCCAAGGGCTCCACATAGCTGTGTCTCCAGCCCCCTTCACAGAACTCATGATCTGGTGGCAATTTCATCCAAGCACAAGTGTCTTCAATGGAAGGGGGAGGGGATTGCTTTGTTTACATCAGACCAGAATCCAGAGAGAAACTGATGATTATTATAACAAATGTGCTTCCAAAACCCTCTTAAGATCACAAGCCAAGAAGTGCTAAATGTTCTGGGCTCTCAGTTTATTCTAAAAGCATAACAATGCACTGCAGGGCTCAAGAGAGAGTGAACCATGCCATGCCCTGAGCCCTACATGGTAACTTTTCCTCCTCCACCCGTGGAGATGTCACAAGTCACTCTCATAGTCTGATTCCAGGAAGTGACAGACCCCAAAGGCAGCTGCCTAAGTGGCTCTGGGTCACCATGCCTGTTTACAGGATAGAAACCAAGTAACAGGCATCAACATGAAATTGGAAATTAACTTCTCACATGAGAAGCAATCTTATTATTTATATAAAAACGAAGCTTTATGTTTTTTAGCATTTTGAGCCTGTTTCTTGACATGAGATGGCTTCTTCCTGCCTCTGACGTTATATTTAACCATAGCTGGAGAAATGAAGAAAAGTATTTTGCTGATGGCATGAAAGGGTAGGGGTCTTGGAAAACTGGGGAAGAACCTGGCAGAGGGAAGGCACCATGAGGTACCACCCCTTGGCTCGCTGGGTGACACTCACTTTTCACCACGTGGGGTTCTGTTGAAAATTATTTTTCTGCCACCTCTTCCCAGGAAGAACTTGTGCCCTGCTCTCATCGTCATCCTGGGGAACCCCGTTCATGACAAAACCATCACCTCTGCTCACAGCAGCGGCACCAGCGCCAGCGTGGAGTCAGACTCAGCATCCCCAGGCGTCTCGGACCACGGCCGGGGCTCAGGCTGCTCCTGCACGGCGCCAGCCCTCAGCGGGCCCGTGGCTCGCACCATCTACTACCTTGCAGCCGAGCTTGTCCGCCTGGTGGGCTCAGTGGACTCCATGAAGCCCGTGCTGCAGTCCCTCTACCACCGCGTGCTGCTCTACCCGCCCCCCCAGCACCGCGTGGAAGCCATCAAGGTCATGAAGGAGGTAGGGAGGCGCGGGTTTGCTGTCATTCGCCAGAATGGCATTGCCACCAAGTGAAGCCCAGGCGCAAAACAATGGCTCTAGACTCAGCAAGTGCACCTGTTTGGGGAGCCTGGGGAAAGAAAGCCATTGACTAATTAGCCCGAGTTTGTTAAAACTCCATCATCTGTGCGCCTGACCACCCAGCTGGCGGCCCATCCTGCTAGCTGAGGAGCTGTTCGTATGGACACATGGTTTATTCAGAATTGGACTTCAAAGTGTTTTTATACATTACCAACCAACAGCTTTGCTAACCTCTTCTTGCTTGAACAAATCTCTTTGTCCCAAATGTCCTGGCCCCTGTGAGGCTATGAAGGTGTCCAGTTGGCAGTAGGCATCTCGGGGTGCTACTTGATAGTTTTGAACAAGAACTAGGATTATTTTAAAGGTTCTTCAAAATAAATTTCTCTGCTTTTTTCCCCTAAAGAGCTCAAAAGAGAAGTGATTGGTATTTTTGTTTCTGTGGACCTGTTCATAAGCTCAAACTTCATTTTCTTAGGGTATCTACCCATTTCCCGCCCTCCCCCAAAATCAGAGTAACACAATTCCTTTACTAATGATCCATTTATTTTAAGCAATATTTGCCCCAAAATCTAAATAGTTAAATTTTAAAATAAATAAATATATATAATAAAATATTTATTTAGTCTTAAATAAACCATACACTACAAACGCTGCCCTTTTGGCCTCAGAATCCGAGAGGACTCTGCAGACTGTGGCTGAGCCGGGCCAGCTAATGCCTCACCCCTTGGCCTTGCACTGCAGCTGTGCCTTCTTGGGGACCCAGCAGGGCACCCATGTTTGCTCCAGGTTGACCTGTGGGGGTGGCAGGCCTGAGAGCCTTAGCAGTGGCACATGTGTGCATCTCAGTTTTGCTTTCAAAATGACAGTGGTCACTGCATCACCTTGCTTCTGCAGCCATGACCAAGGAGCAAACCATTAAAGTGGAATCACTTCTTGGTGTGGTTTTAGTGGGATTTGACTATAATGAAGAATAAAAATATCTGACGCAGCATTTCTAGAAGTGAAAGGGTGTCCCAGATTCAGTTGCTAGTTGGGGAAATCTGTGAGCACAATAGTAACTGCTATGTGTTTCTTTCCTACATCAAGTTCACGCGTATTATTATGAATGTTCATCATAACTTCATATGCTTGTATGTCAGCTTCGTTTTCACCAATAAAGAGCATTGCTGCTTTTCCTCCCCATCACTTCCGGCCAGCTATAAGAACCGGTTACTTCTAGGACAATGAAGGTGGCATAGCTTTGAGGCCAAGTGGGACCAGGAACTGATGACCTCCTAGGCAACAGGGACCTCTGTCTGGGAACTGCCCCCAGCCTGTTAAACCTGCAGCTTGGAGGCGCTGATGCAGGCTTCTTCTGAGTAGGCAGAGCCCCGGGAGGAGGAGGAGGAGGAGGAGGAGGAGGAGGAGCAGGAGCAGGGCCTGCTGTGCATGCGCAGCTCCTCCTAAATTCACCTGCAGGTCAGGCCACCCCTCAACCGGAAAAAGTAAGAAGATGGGAGACAAATGCTCAGAATTTCATTCTGCTGGATATTCTGAATGAAAACGTGAAACCAGAGCAAAGGAATTTTCTGTCCCACAGAGCAACTAAGGCTTTAGGAGGCCACATGATGTACCTAAGGACTCAGAGAAAAAGTACAACCCCTCATCTCTCTGACCCTGAACCCAGGGTCTTCTCCTGTCTGTCTCTTACTTACTTATCTACGGTCTTTGATCTCTATTTGACAATGCGACCGATTCCAGCAGAGACTGTTCCATGGTGGTTTAGCCACTTACTTCTCGAGCCTGAATGTAAGAGTCAGGGTTCGAGCCCTGCCTGCCCCTCACCGGCGAGGTGACTGGGGGAAATCCCTTGGCCCTGAATCAATAGTTTTCTCCTGTGTATATCACTGAAACAGCCCACAGTTTACAAATTTAACATGCAAGGAAGTTTGCCTAAGCCCTTTGTAATCGTAACACGCCCCACGGATGTATGGGGGCACTTACTGCTACCATGAGGAAGAGGAAAACGAACACAGTCCCGGCCCACCTGGTGCCCTCTTTCCTGCCTGCCTCGTTTCCTTTTGTCTTACTGGGCTTCCGTTCATGGATCACCACTGCTAATGGGTTTTAGCCCAAGGTCTCAGACGTCTCCTGCTCCTGCCCTCACATCTGACTAGCCTGCTGTCTCTGCGGCTTCTGCCTTCCTTCGCATTTCCTGTCTTTTCTCACCATGCACCTTTCTTCTGTCTGATCGACCCCTCTGCCTAGTTCCACCCTCCTGTCTCTATTCACTCTCCCGCCTCTCTCATGGGCCACTTTCGTGTCACAGAACTGACAGCTTGATGACAACAGGCTACACTGACAACACCTTGCTTTCTTAGGATGATACTATTGTGCCCATCTTCCCTATGGGGAAGCTGAGGCTGAGGCAGTGTCACTTGCCTGGAGTCCTGTATCTTGAAGGCACTAAGGCTCAGCTGTGACCCCACATGATCTAAGTACAGCTGTCTCTTTGCTCTCAAGATCCTGCTCCTTGACAGCTTTGCTGCCCCAGACCACTGACTGTGCTCTCCTTTAAACCCCATCCTGCCATTTAGCAGTTGACCAACTTCGCTGCTTGTTATTTGAAGGCCAAGTACACATGGTCCGCTTGCCAGTTCCGTGGGTTCCATGACTGAAGATTCAAACGGCCATGGCTTCAAGATAACGGGGGGAATGATACTGTGTCTGTACTGAAAACTGCAGCTGCCGTCATGCTCCAGCTTGAATGTAGAATGTCAACTGTGTGCACAGCGCTGACACGGTGTTAGGCACCGCAAGTGAGAGGCGACTTACAGCACCTTCAAGTGTGCTGTGGGTTACGTGCAAGCACTGACCCATTTTCCAGAAGGGACTTGAGCAACCTCAGAGTTTGCTCTTCAGAGTGGGTCTGGAGCCAGTCTCCAGGACCCCGAGGGAAAACCATACTTTGCATTTGGGGGATGTAGTGCTAAATGTATTTTCAATAATGTCTTCGCTGTAAAGGAGATTAGTTACGATTTCCCCCATCTCACACCTGTTCTAGTTTCCTAAGCTCGTTGTGCTGATGTCAGGCAGAATTATTCCCTGAGCAGTATGTCCAGCTACTGCCGCCTCTGGAGCCCAGCAGACAGCTTTGGGCAGGTCCTTCTGAAAGGCACCGCTCCTACTTTATACAACAAACCCCACAATGTGGGGAAGGTGGCAACCTACACACCAAATGTGTGGGTTTATACACACAGAGAAAACCACTCCATTTCCAGGATGTTTGTTTAGCCTTTTGAAGTTGGAACGCTTGGTTTATTATCTCCCTGTTCTGGATTGAGAGTGTCACTACCATATATACGTGTGCTTATTACAGACTCACAGGACACTGTGCTTTTCAAAGTACCTTCTCTTTTCTAAATCCACTTTCTCTCAAAAAACCCTGATCATTATGTAACTGTCCACCTTGCTGCTTTTGTCCCTCTCATAGTGGGGCATGAGCAGGGGTTTGTAGTTTTCTTGAGACCAAGGTACCTACCCTTTGCCCTCACTACCCCCGCTCACTTGGAGAAGCCAGGATTTAGAAGGTCGGCCCTTTGTTTTTGTATCTGTTGAGCATTCTTCAGAAGCCTGCTCACTCTGTCCCCTGTCCAGACACCATTGACAGGTCAGCACAAGATTCATGTGGGAATTAAAATTAATAGCCAATTTACTACTAGTAAAGTCTGATTAGAGAATGCGGTCAGGTCCCGAGGGAGGCCGAGGTTTACACTCCTGTTTCCAGGGTGGGGTGCAGCTCATCGGTGCACCCCCCGAAGGAGACCTTGAGCTCCATCCCATCACCAAACCAAAACAAAGCTCCCACCCCATGGAAATCCACTTACCCTTTCAGGAATAGGCCCATCCATCTTGAGCCTGGGACACAGGTCTGCAGAGAGAAAGAGCAAGAAAGAGAGCAGAGAGCAAGCAAAAGAAGAAAAGAGGGTCAGGGGAGGAAGAGGGAAAGAGAGACGGACAGGTCTGACTGACATTAGTCCCAGCTTAATCACCTTTCTCTGATGTCAAACAAGTACATGCAAACAAAAAATCAGAAGCTGCATTTCTGTGCCTCCTGGTAGCAGGTATTTCCAATTTCTATGGTAAGAAAGGAATAGGAAAGAAAGATCACCTTAAAATATAGTTATTTATACTGAATATATTTAACTTACCTTTCCTGACTTTGCTCAGAAAATGGGCATAGGCATGGGATATCTGTTCCACAAACGCTTCATTAACCATTCTTTCCTTCAGTCCCATTAGCCTCAAAATGATATTTTATGTAAGACTTACACCATATGAAATAAAAATATATGACACTAAACAATTAGGAAAATCCTATTCATGAGAACTTGTGGGGAAGTAGCTCATGCAGTGCACTGGTGGATACTTACAGCTGTAAACTGAGACTAAAATCCTAATGCTACAATTTAGATAGGTGGACAAAAGAGCAGAACTAATTTGAAGACAAACCAGACAAACAAAATAAGGATAAATGCGGAACAGAATGCATTGGCAAGAAGCAGACTCGGTCCTGGGCTGTCACAGTCACTGTGGTTGTGTGATCCAAACGGAAGGTCCAAAAACAAGGACATTATGGTCACATCTCACAAAAGCACAGATGCATGTTTCCTAGCTCTGTGCAACAGTAACTTTTTGAGCCAATTCTTCAGAATTTCTCTAAGCCAACCCTTGACTGGGCTCCTGGAACTTCTGTATGCCCTGTATATCAAAAAGAATGCCTAAACTCATTTTGTTAAGGTTTTCCTATTCCAATTAGTTGTATTAGAATTTGTAGTTTGCATCCCTAAACTCCAAAAGGCAAAAACTTTTTGAGTGCTGACATGAAGCCACAAGTAGAAAACTCCACACTATGAAACTTTTGTTTCATCTACAAAATTACTGAAAATATAGAAAATTACTTTCAATCCATGTATAGAAGATGTACATGAGACATAAATGAATTTAGTGTTTAGATTTGGGTCTCAGCCCCAAGATGGTTCATCATTTACATACAGATATTCCTGAGCCTGAAAATAATTGGAAACCCAAAACCCTCTGGGCCCAAACATTTGAGATAAAGGATAGAAAACTTGTAGTTGGGTTTCTACTTATACTATATCACCCAGTAGAAAAAGTATATGTTCATTGGATCTCACAATATTAAAGCTTTACGTTTTTTGTAATACTCTTCTGTTATTTTTTTTGTTTTACCTAAAGATACTTGGGAGCCCACAGCGTCTCTGTGACCTAGCAGGACCCAGCTCCACGGAGCCAGAACTCAGGAAAAGATCAATTTCAAAAAGGAAGTCTCACCTGGATCTCCTCAAACTGTATGATACTTTTTTTTTTTAGGTCAATAGTACTTGGTAAAAATTGCTTCTTTTCACATTGTTTTCCACTCCTTAAAATGCTTATGAATCTCCATTAAATCTTTATGAATCCACATTAAATGAAACATGCATATTTAATTTATAAGCCATATGAGGAGACTAATCTTAATTTATTATATAATCATATAACTTTCCATATTTTCGTATGTGACTGAAAAACCTGACTATGCACAATGATGTGTCCAAAAATTATTCTAGGGAAGAACTTTGTGATTTACCATATAACTGTAAGATTCCTTCACATGCAGTCTCCTCAGAACACTAAACAGTTGTGTCATTCAAGCAACATGGCAGGCATGGTGATGCATGCCCATGATCCCTGCACTTAGGAGGCTGAGGCAGGAGGATGTCACAAGTTTAAGACCAGGCTAGGCTTACATAGTGAGTGCAAGGCCAGTCTGAACTGTGTTGCAAGACTCTGCATCAAAAAAAAAAAAAAAAAAAAAAAAAGATTGACAGACGGGAAGTTGCATTTTATCTTATAGCCATTGTAACTGTGTCATAGTTGAAAAACTAAGCATAACCACAAACATGAGATTGCCCAGTGCCCATTTTGGGGAAAATTACAAACTCTCTTCAGGAATTTTCATTTGTACCCAATAAACCAGCCAACCAAGAAGGCCTATGCTTCACGCTGGGCCACTTTACCTGGAGGTTTTCCCAGCCTGGGCGTGTTGGTTTCATTTATTTATTGCTCACACCGAGTGATTTTATGCAAAGGAGACCGGCTCTTCTGAATGCTGTACAGTTCGCCAGCCCGACAGCCGCCCGCTCGGGAGCCTCTCCCTCTCCCTCTCCCTCTCCCTCTCCCTCTCCCTCTCCCTCT